>CM035420.1:17749903-17767403 GCA_020310875.1 Ceratopteris richardii
CACTTCCAATAGGGGTTCTTCTTCATCTTGGGTAGAACATTTCCCTCATACTCCCTTTCTCTCAACCTTCTTCTAAGCTCAAGTTGATCAGTAAAGGTGGCTTCCACTAAATATAGATATTCATCCTCTGAAGAATGGAGTTCTCCCTAGTAATGGACTCTAGATCTTCATCACTTGCACTGGTTGACTCTGGGGTCACATTAGTACATTGTTCTAAAATAGGCTCACTTATTATGGATTCTATCAAGAAGATAGAGATGTCATAGGCATCCTCATCATAGTGAGGAGCCCATTGTTCTTCCTTCACCGCTAGGTCCATTGTGGCTAGGATCTTTGCCCATCTATGAGGCTCAAATTCCTCGTCAAGGAACACGGCAAGTGCATAGTTAGGATCTTGGAGGGTTCTTGGGTGGTTCCATGCCTAGGTTTCTGGCTTCTATCTGTCCTCATCTTGTATTTCTTCTTTACACATCTCTAAATGGGTATCCTCATGCAACCATGAAGGGTTTGATGCTAATGATTACATTGACTTAGTTTCTTCATATGCTTGATGGATGGTCTTCCACTATACTGAGGGTACATCATGATGGGAATAATGTTTAAGATTGACTTTGATAGTCACTCGTAGATGTTTTAAGTACAAGGAGTTGGTTCCCCAATCTTGTACTATTTGTGATTGCATCATGAAAGGACATCCCAGAATCATCTCAGAGGTGTGGTCCTTTCCAAACTCACATATGGCAAACATGTGCTCAAACTCTACACCATAGGTGGTGAGAGTGATTCCTTCCAACAAGCCTAAAGGCTTCTCAATATGACCATCAACTATTTGTAGTTTCATTCTTATGGATCTCAGAGCTAGCTGGCCCCAATGTTTCCAAAGGGAGGTGGTGGCAATAGCCACTCTGGCACTTGATTCTAGGATTGCTTTAGTGGTGAAACCTTGATAGGAGATAGGTAAATAAGTATTTCCCTCTCGTCCTTTGCTCATATCCCCGATTCTATCAATGGGTATTTCAGGCACTTTTCATTGTGACCCTTTCTGAGAGTGGGCAGTAGCCGCATTTGGTAAATGATTGGCTACATGCTCCCACAACTCAGTTTTAACTTTTAATAGCTCTTCTAAAGTGAGATGAAATTGCACTTTAATGTTTTTCACAACATTGATATTCCTAGGAAGAACTAATTTCTCATTTCTGATTAGTATGGTCGGTGCTCTCATTTGAAAGGAGTTTGATGCCCAAGTGCCAGTAGAGTGAGGTTTATCATGCAAGGAGTGAGGTTTCTCACTAAACTGTTCCTCCTCTTGTTCTCTATATATTGAGGGTATATCCTGTGGAAATTACTCTTGGCCATCCTCTATCTCTTGAATTAGTGGTGGAGTCTCTTGCTTTAATCTCCATTTCTCTTCTTGAATCTCCCTAAAAAATCCTTGTGAGTACTATGTATGGAAGGAGGAATCCCAGTCTCCATAGAATTGGGCACTTGTGATACCATGGATGGAATTTCTCCCTATGAGTTCTAGATTGAGGGGGTTTTCTTAGATTCAACATTCTTTGTGCTAGAAAACATTTGTTCTAGTCTCTCTACTAGTCCTTTAAAATGTAACTCGGGTTTCACTTGGATTTATATGAAGAAGAGAATATGTTGGTTTGGCTACAAGGAGAAGACTCATCTTCTTGTTATGGATTTTTTTTCCAAACAACTCAAGTAGAGAGGAAGTCTATGAAGGAAAAGAGGAGATAATTTAGGTTGCTAATTTGGGTGAACCAATCACAAGCCATAGAAGAGCGAAGAAAAGAAAAACCCCTACGTGCAACATGGCGGAAGATGATTCAAATCCTAGGCTAGTGGCCATTTGGTTATGGATAATGGTATGGATAACATCATTTATGGTAATTTTTATGGCAGTAAGTGTAGGGCATTACAAGGATGTGGAAGGAGTACCTGCATGTTTTTGGAAACACAGGATTCCATTGGCTGAAGAAGCTAGACTAGTAAGATGGAAATGTTATAACTATCTAGAAAACTAGCTAAAACATAGATACAAAAGATGGAGTTGAAGTATTTTGATGGCAATGCACCACAATGCACTTGCCTTCTTGAGAGCTCCATAATGATATCCTTGAAGTAGAAAATTGAGATGCAAGCATCACACACGGTATACCACACAGAGGCTATAGAATACGCAGAAAAACACAGTACACCAGAAGCATGAACACAAACTTCTTAGATGTTACAAATGTGGTCGAACTTATAGTATGTGGCTGACCATGCCACTATATGTTTTATTAAAGAACATATACAACAGTGCTCGATGGCCGTGTGGCCTTTCACATGGACACTAATGGTAACGATCTCCCACTAAAGGCCAATATGGCCAAAGTAACTATGGGGCAATACTAGGTGAAACGTTAATCATGTGAACTACAATCAATAATACTTTTGCCCAAAATCCTTGTGAAAGGTTTGCATGATGCAACATAAAAACTAATCTATCTTGAATAGTTTTATTCATCCCTTTAGCTACACCATTCTGTACTGGGGTATAAGGAGTTGTAAACTCTCTACAAATTCTTCTAGACTGACAAAAAAGTTGAATTAATGTGAGGTATACTCATCCCCATTATTTGAATGTAAAGCCTTAAGCTTAGTTCCTTTTTCAATCTCAACTGAATCAAGCCTTTTTTTGAAAGTAGGGAATACCTCATCCTTTGCTTTGATAGGATATACCCAGAATTTTCTAGTAGCATCATCTATGAAAGTGAAAAAATAAAGAGAACCCCCTAATGACCTTGTGGGCCTAAGACCACACACATCTGTACAAATGAGATCTAAAGGCTGAATTGAAGAGTCATTGTGCATTTCATGCACATTCCTAGTTTGCTTTCCATATTGACAATGCTCACAAAATGAAAAATCAAAGAAAGATAACACAGGTAAGTAGCCAGAACAAGAAAGATTTTCCATTCCATTACGTGATATATGGCCCAAATGGAAATGTCAAATACAAGCCATGGGCTAGTCAGTAACAACTAACAAGTCTTCTTTTTGTGATACAAATAAAGGATAAAGTGAGCCAACTTTGCTTACTTTTGAAATAACCATATTTCCCTTTGATATGCAAAAGAACTGAGCATAAAAGACCACCTTGTAACCAAGGTCATCAAGTTGGCCAACTGACATCAAGCTGCATGATAACTAAGGTACATGGCATACATTATGCATAGTAAATTTTAAACCATCATTGAACTGCACAACCACATCTCCAATCCCCACCGTCACACTGGTAAGAGTCACCAAGCCTCACAATACCAAGAGACTTTGCTACATAATTAGAGAACCATTCTCTATGTGGTGTCACATGGAAAGAAGCACCAGAATCTAGCAATTACGTGTGGGAAAGAGAGACAACCATAACAACCTCAGTTGGCATAGTACTATCAGGTGTCAACACATCAACATCATCAGAAATACCATTAATTTCTTCAATCTTTACCATCGAAGTAGATGGTGCAAGTAGCTATTTAACATGCCCATCAACATTCTATCCTTTACCTTTAGCATTCTTGAATGCATAACAATCTTTCTTCATGTGCCCTTTCTTATGACAATAATGTCATTTGATATCCTTCTTCCTTGATTTACTTCTACTCTTATTCTGTTGACCATTATTTTCTTTGTTCTTGCTCCTGCCACATTGTTGGTTCTTTCCTTGGTAAGAATCATGAACATTATATGCATATCCACTTTGAGTGCCAACCATAGATCTTCTATGAATCTCCTCACTCAAGAGTGCTCCACATATGTCATCATAGACCAATTTACCACCATGTACACTATTGCTAATAGTTGTGCAAAACATATCCCATGATGATGGCAAGGTGCATAACAATAAGAATGCTTTCATTTCATTATCCATATCCATTTTTTGAGCCTGTAACTGAGAGAATATAGCATCAAACTCATTAGATGAGCAACAACACTATCTATGTCATTCATGCAAAGGCCATATAACTTTCTCATTAGATACACTTTATTTGATGTTGTCTCTTTTTCATATGTATTGCATAACTTCTTACAAGGCTCCTCTAGACTATTAAGTAAACGTTATCTTCCGGGTGCAATCAAATGGTAGACCTAGCCATTTCATCTAGCTCATCTCAATCATCTTCATCCATGTTAGCAAGCTTCTTTGAGATTCCATTTAGTGGCTTCAATTGCCTCCTCTAAATCAACACATCTTTAATCTAATTCTTCCATAGAGCAAAGTTTGTGCCATCAAATTTTCATATCTTAAAATGGTCTTTACCCTGCAAGTTATAGCTCCTCCTCGAAACACTGGCACTAGACCCTGATCCACAAAATGTGCTTGAGACCTCTGATGCCATGATGGTAGAGAATTGAATAGAATGATAATGGAGCTAGAAGATTCCAACCCCACTAAGGCTCAAAGAAGGATGACCAAGTGTCAAATTCTAAGAGAGAATTGAGGAGTCTTCCCAAAAAAATGAATTAATGAATAGGAATGACCAACCAAAAGGAGTACATGAGAATAAATGTGCTCACACCAATAAGTGTATCAAGGAGTAAATCGACCACTGTATAGTTGACAAAACCAAAAATTTGGAAAAATTTTGCTAGAGTATCCTCTACAAAATGAGTATATGACTAGTGTCAAAATCTCATAAAACTACAAGTACTAACATGTTTACTTGCATAGTGAATCACTAAATCCACTACATATAATTAGTTATCCAAAAGAACCCAACTAGGTTTATCGAGCACCTATGAACAACTATCATACATCTCCTATGGTGAGGTTGGGTAAGTCTTCCACTTGCATCACCGAAGAGACCCCAACATCTGGGTGTCTCCTAGTTAAGAAAACCTCATGACAACCCTCTTTATCAAATGTAAAAGGCTTTATGCAAAAACATAACCACTATATCAATGACCACATGGACGTACATAAGTGATATCCATAGAAGTGTACATAGTGTGTATGTGCTCAATATATACAGTAAAATGTCACTGAAAGGCTGAATTCATTGCTCAAACACTGGCCAACAACACCTAGAAGTGTCTGTCAACTCTGTTGTTTATGCTCAAAAACCTGCATAGACTACCTCTGTGAAGAGAACTATCCATGAAAGTACCCCAAAATGGCTCCAAAGAACACCCCTAAAATGCTATAAAAATAGGCTTTGAAAACAAAGAATGAAGATTTGAGGACCCAAAACTTGTTGAAGATAATGTCAACCTTAGTCTTTCCCCTTCTTCAAACACCACAAGAATGAAGCTTAGTGGCAAGAGATTGCTACGGTTAAGCAAGCTTCGGGGGGAACAGTACTGGGATGGGTGATCTCCCGAGAAGTACTGAGAAACTCCATCTTCCTTGATCATTGAGGTCCTCCCTTGCATGCAACCAACGGTGCCAATGATGAATTTGCTGACTTGGATGGCAAGATATGCCAAGGTTTATGCCTTGATCATTGTCGTAGTCATAATCCTTGGATGCCAATGTCTATGCAACCTTGGGTGGGTTGGTAGGGGCTCCCTTTGGTTGCACAAAAGGAACAAATCTTTTGTGTCAAAATGCTCTGATACTAGTGAAGTATTTTGATGGCAATGCACCAGTCCTTCTTGAGAGCTCCATGAGGATATCCTTGGAGTAGAAAACTAAGCTCCAATCGCCGCACATGGTACTGCACAGAGACGCTGCAATATATGCAAAAAAAACAATACACCAGGTGCATGAACACAGACTTCTTAGATGTTTCAAATGCAGTTGAACTTACAGTCTGTACCACACCACTATATGTTTTATTTTTAAGAACATATACAAAAGTGTCCGATGGCCATTTGGCCTTTCACATGGACACTAACGGTAACAGGAGTATATTGGAAATATTATTCGAATGAAGGATTCATGATGGTGCTATCACATGGTCATTGTGTCCAAAAGGAAGAAAACCAAAAGAAAGTATGCTATAGTTAGAGATTTTGGAGGGCAAAGAGCTTCCATTATACATCATATCCAGGCTCAAGGCCTATCATCAGCAAAAGTGAAGCTTTCTAGATCACCTGGAACTTGCAAAATTTGTCCAGGTTGTACATAGCCTTCTCGTATCATTTTGTTTTGCTTAATTTTATTAATTTTCATCAATTATAATGCTTTTTATTTACATTTTCATGCAATTTAAGAGCCATTTCATGAACATCTTGTGGATTTTTTTTTTTGGGATTCTTAGAAATTTTTATCTTTTTTCAATGCTCTTTTTCTTAATGAACTAGAAGAAAAAAAGGGGGTCTCTAAGGTTTTGAGTGTGGTAGGCTATCTTGAAGTTGTGGGAATTTCTTTAGAATTTTTTATTATTTTTTGCCATTTATTTTTTAATTTTTTGGATTTTAGTTGAATTTTTACCTTTTTTTAGGCATTTTCCTATTAAAAAAAGGAGATCGTCCCCGATTTTTCCTTTTTATTCAAAAAAATTCTCTCTTTACCTTTCTCTATCTTCTCTCTCTACCTCTCTCTATATTATCTCTCTACATCTCTCTATCTTCTCTCTCCACTTCTCTCCATCTCTCTCTATCTTCTCTCTCTATTTCTCTCACCTTCTCTCTACTTTTAGCACTCTCTCTCTACTCTCTCTCTATCTCTTTCTACTCTCTCTCCTCTTTTCCCCCCTCCCCCTCCCCCTCCCCCCTCCTCCCCTTACCCCCCTCCTCCCCCCCAAACCCTCCCCCTGAGACGTCCTAGGCCACCCCAAATGCCCAAGGCCCGAAAGAGGACCCAAGGCATGCGTAAGAACACAAGAACATAGAATGCCAAGATGTTTGCCAAGAAAGCATTTTGAATTACTTTCATAAAAGAGTTACAACGGGATGACAAATAAAGCTTGGATGGGATGGTGGCATCTAGGTGCACTATTACCCCTTATAATTGCGCACAATTTGGCACCGTAGGGAAAACTGTGCATGCACCAAGTTAATGTGGATAGAAATACAAGGGTTTGGAGAGCTTGTTGCCCTCAACAAGCGGGTTCGGGCTTACAAAATTTGGGATTGTTACAACTTAAAGTGATACAAAATTTTGGGAACATTACAATGGGCTTAAGGGCCATACTCGGCCTAATCAGTGTGATAATATTTTCATAGAATGGGATAATATGGACCAAAGGTGTTGGCGGAGATCCAATCTGCATCTACAAGTGGGCATCCATGCCATTTGATGAGGAATTTAGGGTCCTCTTGTCTGGGATGTTCATGCAAAATGGCCTAGGGTTCCAACTAGTTCTTGCCATCTTCGAGTACAAGCACTTCATGTCCATATTTGGCATCAGGCTTGAACCATTTGAGTAAACTTACGTGGAAAGCATTGTGGAATTGCATGTTGTCTGGGAGGTCCAATTGGTATGTAACTTCGTTGATCCATTTGGCTATCTTGCATGGCCCATAGTATTTGTGGTCAAACTTGTGAGTGAAGTTTCAAGGGAGTGTGATGTTCTTTGAACTACCGAGCACAAGGTATCCTATGTTGAATTCTTGTGCCACGTTGCATTTGCAATTTGCATACTTGGCCATCCTTTCCTTGCTCCTTTGTAAACTGGACTTAGCTTGCTCTAACTTTGTCTTCCATTGATCTGTGAAGGCTCCACAGTCTAGATCAGTCTTCGCTAGGGTGGAATCCTTTATGAGGGCTAAGGGTCTGATCACTTCCTTTCCTGTGGCTAGCTCAAAAGGGGTCATCTTTGTGCTTGAGTGTACAGATGCATTGTAGTGGAACTCCGAGATGTCTAAGTGTTGGACCCAATCCCTCTGATCTACTTGCAGATAGTTGTGGAGGTAATCCTCGATGGTTTGATTGAGCTGTTCAATTTTTCCACCAGTTTGCAGATGATAAGCTGAGGAGAATTAGAGTTGTGTTCCAAGCAACTGAAAAAAGTTTCATCCATAGTCTGCTTAGGAAAAAACCATCCTAGTCCGAAACGATGCCCATGGGAAGCCCATGATATTTGACTATGGTGCATAAAGAACAAGTGTGATACTATCTTCGCACTAAGTGGAGGTTTTGCTGGTATTAAGTGGGCTTGCTTTGTGAAGTAGTCCACTACAATGAAAATGATTGTGTATCTATGGGATGGTGGCAAGTCTGTGATGAAGTCCATTCTAATCGTGTCCCAAGGTCGATTTGGAACTGATAATGGTTGTAGGAGGCCTGTAGGTTTCACTTGATCCTGATGCTCTAACTGGCAGGTCAGACACATCTCCACATACTCTATGACTGTGCCTTCATCTTCAGCCAATAGAAGTGCATATGTAGCAATTCGTAACTTCGGTTTTGGCCTCCATGTCCGAATAGTTTGTAGTCATGAGCTTCCTAGAGTAGGTCATTCTATAGTTCAAAGTAACCTGGGACATAGATGTAGCCTTTTTGGTATAGGAGGTCATCTTGAATTGTGTGTATTGACTCGGTTGAGCCTGCCTTTGTACTTCATGCACGATATCTTAAACTCTTGGGTCTCATTCTTGTGCTGATCTGATCTCGCCCTTCAAATATGATGAATTTGATGACATCGCTTGGAGTTCATGCTGTTTGCTAAGGGCATCTAGCATGATGTTATGTTTTCTCAGTTTATGGATTATCTCTATGTCCAACTCTGCAAGAAAATCTTGCCATATGGCTTGCATTGGACTCAACTTTAGTTGCAAAGTGAAGTACTTGAGTGAGATATTGTCTATAAAGACTTTTATGTGTTTGTCTTGCACATAGTGATGCCACTTGCACAAGTAATGAACAACTGCGAGCATCTCCTTCTCATGCGTGCTCCATCTGGGCTCAGGTCCCATGAACTTGTGGGACTCATAGGCAACGGGTTGGCCATCTTGCATAAGTATGCTCCCAATCGCTAATCCCAATGCATTGGTGTGGACCTTGAATGGTTTGTCAAATTTAAGTTGCTTGAGCACAAATGTGTTGCACATAGTTAACTTGAGTTCCTCAAATGCTTCGTCCTCCATTTGGCCCCATGGGAAAACTTCCTTATCCTTCCTCAGCTCTGGGAGTGGAGCCATGATGCTCTTAAAACCTTGGATAAATTGGCATGGCAATTAGCAAAATCCAATAAACACCCACACCTCTTTAAGCGATGTTGGGGGGCCCACTCGAGTATGGTTTCCACCTTCTTGGGATCGATATGAAGTCCAATTTCAAAGATGAAAGACACAACAATTCTACCTTCTGCATGGCAACCACACACTTTCTTGATTTGGCAAAGAGGCATCACTCCCAAAGTTGTTGCAATGGTGCTAGGACATGTTCAAAGTGGTCTTTCTAGAGTCCGACTATATATGAGTAAATCATCGATATAAATGATGAGGAAGAGGTCTAGCATATCTCGGAAGCCATCACTCATTTCTCTACAAAAGGTGGCGGGGGCTCTCGTGAGACCGAATGACATGATGAGCCACTCGTAGCTACCATAGAGAGTGTAGAACACCGTCTTCTTGATGTGCTCCTGTGCGACTAGAATTTGATGATAGCTTGATTTAAGGCCTATCAGAGTGAAGTAGCGGGCCTTGCCAACACAGTCAAGTAATTCTTCCATAATTGGTACATGGTATTTGCTTTTGATGTTCTTCTTGTTGAGGGCTAGATAGTCGATGCAGAGGTGTAGTGATCGGTCTTTCTTCTTTACAAAGAATCGGGGCACCATATGGAGAATTGCTAGGCCGAGTGTAGCCTTGTTCTTCCAGTTCATGTAACTGCTGCTTGAGTTCTTTGAGGTCTATCTCCTTCATCTTGTATGGATCTCATGAAGGGGCTAGTTGGTCTGGAAGCCTCGATAGTTGTCCGGAGGGTTTGGTTTGAAGAGGCCAAGGGAGTTTGGGTCATCGGTATCCTTCGGTTGAAGTTGGTTGATAGGGGACGGGTTGATGGGAATTGGATCCGATTGGGGATTTGGTTTCTCATTCGATTGTGAGCTAGGTTGTGGGTTAGGTTGATCAACTTGGAAGATGTGTCATTCGACTAGGTTGGCTAGCCGAGTGAGGGAGTCCTCTAGTTGGTCGATGTGATCTGTTACATTGTCATGATGGGGTGGAACCTGGTGGGAGTCAGGTTCAACGTTTACTTTGGCTTCTTAAAGACATTCATGGAGATTGGCGTTGGTGAGAAGGAGCTACTTGATCTCGACTTCACGGGCCTCTCATTGAGCCCAATGGCATCTATGGCATTCGATGATGTTCGGGTTGTGGTCTACCTCCGAATGCATACCAGTCGGGTCATCCTCAAAATCACTGGCCATCATGATCAAGAGGCCGACAACGGCAACTAGGTGGGAAAATGGAGGTGACAGTGCATGGTGGTAGCCAGAGAGCATGATGGTGGTGGGAGAGAATGACAACAATGAGAGAGCATGACGGCAGTGGGAGTGTGGTGATGGTGGGAGATCAGGATGGCGGCAATCGAGTGTGTCAATGACAGGATGTAGCAATGGTGAAAGTTATGGTGCATTGATAGTAGGGCATAACGACGATGGCACATGGGCACACTGATGGCAGGGGGTAGCGATGGCAGCATCAAGGCACACCAATGACGGGGTGTAGCGATCATGGCACGGGGGCACACCGATAGCGGGACATAGCGATGGTGGCACATGGGCACACTGAGGGGGGGCATAGTGATGCTGACAATTGGGGGAGAGAGGGAGGGGGGAGGGATTGGGGGGGTGTCACGAGGAAGGAGATAAGAAAGAGAGATCATACACATACTCTCACTCTCAAGAGAAGCACACACACAAATTGAGGCAAGGAAGAATGATCTTCTTCTTCTTCTATTACATAAAAAGGAATGTACAAGAATGACCTAAAAAACAAGAATACAACTACTGCAATATATAAAGACCAGTGCATAAGGAAAAACCTAATGTCCGTGAATGAGTAAGCTGGCAAGAAACAAATGTGCCATCACTCTCGGTAGATAAATCTAATAAAGCTCAATGAAGTGTCCCTGACATATACCAACGTGACCACTATACATGTGAGAGAAATGAAAAAATTGATCGTGTCATCCTGGATCATCACATGTTGAGCTTGATATCTCAACACTCCCCCTCAAGCTCAATGCCATGTCCTCTAATCCAAGCATCTTCCGAAACTTTTTTAGCTTCTCTGCTCCAAGTGCTTTTGTGAAAATATGAGCAACCTGCTCATCTGTTCTCACATAAACAAGATCAATATCACCTGCTAAAACCTTCTCTCTGATGAAGTGATAATGTACCTTGATATGTTTTGTTCTAGCATGAAAAATAGGGTTTTGTGCTAATTGTGTGGTGCTAAGATGATCACAATATATGGTGATAGGCTTTTGCACTTCCACACCTAAATCTACAAGTAGCATCTCTAGCCATGATGCCTCACATGCTGCCATTGCAACACCTCTATACTCAACCTCTGTACTCGACAAAGCAACAATAGATTGCTTCTTGTTGCTCCATATAACAACGGCACTCCCAAGTGAGAATAGAAATCCACTAGTAGATCTTCTATCTGGAATGCTACCAGCCCAGTCTGCATCAATGTATCCATGAACCTGCAAATCTACACTAGCCTCATAAAACAATGCATAATCCAAAGTAGCACTCACATAACGTAGAGTGCACCTCAAAGCATCCAAATGTGGCTTCCTGGGAACCTGCATAAATTGACTTTCAAGTCCACCAGTGTAGCTTAGATCAGGCCTCGTAGTTGTGAGATATATCAAACTTCCCATAATTTTCCTGTACATAGTAGCATTTTCCAATGCTTCACCTGATGTAGTATCTAACTTCAAATTCTAATCTAATGACATAGAAATCGGCTTACAATCAGCCATACCATACTTTTGCAGCATATTCAAGTCATATTGCCTTTACGACATCCATATACCTGTTTTTGTATGTATAAACTCAATGCCCAAGAAATAGTGCAACACACCAAGATCTTTCATGTCAAATTCCTACTTGCTTTACCTCTTTGATGCTTTCTTCATTATCACCACCTACAATCAAGTCATCAGCATAGATAGACACAATTGTGATGCAATCATCACCCTTCCTTGCATATAGTGAATAATCTGCATCACACATAGAAAATGCAATGGTGGTCAAGTAATCAACAATCCTTGCATGCCATGCACGAGGCACTTGCTTCAGCCCATACAAAGCCTTTTGCAACCTGCAAACATATTCTATATGCTTTGAATCCTCATATCCTTGCGGTTGGTCCATGTATACTTCTTCCTGTAACTCACCATGTAGAAAAGCATTCATCACATCCATCTGATGCAATGTCCATCCTTTTGCTATAGCTAATGCAACAAGTGTTGCGACAATAGACCTTTTAGCTACAAGACTGAATGTTTCCTCATAATCAATGCCATAAGTTTGTGCATATCCTTTTGCTGCCAAATGTGCTTTATACTTGCTTATGCTACCATCAACATTGTGCTTTACCTTGTAAACCCACTTGCAACCTATGGGTTTCTTTCCTTGTGGCAATGGAACTAGCTTCCATGTATCGTTTCCATAAAGTGAAGCCATCTCCTCATCCATAGCTTTTTTCCAATTTGCATTTCCAATTGCATCTTCAAAACAAGAAGGTTCTGCATCTTGTATTACCTTTGTCATGTAGGCAGAATGACGAGCCATGTAACTATCATATGTCAATCATTTCATAGAATTTTGTATCCTCCCAGATCTTCTTGGTCCTGGATCACTTCTCCTTGTATCATCTGCATGTGCCGTTCTTACTCCTGGAGTCTTCACAGAGGGCAATCCAAGTTCCTCATCGAGACTCTTTTCTAAATCGCTTGAAACTCCGTCAATGTCTTCAGAACCTGCACATGTTTTATGACCATCAAAAAGCTTTTCTTTACCTTTCTTGGATGTATTTGATGAATTTACTAGACTGAAATTTCCACGCAATCTTCTAGTCCATGGATTTGAGTTGGAACTATTTCTTGGTGATGCATCCGGTCCACTCAAAGCTTGAGATTCTGCACTTGAATTTTTAGCATTTTCTTTGTCATTTGGTTCAAGATTCAGTCCTTCTTTGGCATCTGCATAGAAGCTTGACATTTCATAAAATACCACATCTCTGCTACCCTTCACCTGTCATGTGAGTGGGTTATAACATTTATATCCCTTTTGCTCAAGGGAGCATCCAATGAAGACACACTTTTCTGCTTTTGGATCAAGCTTCATCCTCAATTCATCCGGAACATGTACATATGCAATACATCCAAAAACTTTCAGATGTGATAAGTTTGGCTTTTTACCTGTAAACTTCTCTTCAGGTGTAACTTGATGTACAATAGCAGTCAGAGTTCTGTTCATGATGTATATAACAATATGAACAACTTCTGCCCTTTAAAAATGAGGCATGTTCTTCTCAGCCATCAAGGCTCTTGCTATTTTTGCAATATGTCTATTTTTATGTTTAGCAACACCATTCTCTTGTGGTGTGTACCTGCATGAAAACTGACGTCAAATTCCATGACTTTTTAGAAAATTGATGAACTCATTTGACATGTATTCACCTCCTCCATCAGACCTTAATGTCTGAATGTATTCCTCTGTCTGCTTTTCTACCATAGCCTTAAAATTTTGGAAGTGAGTGAACACCTCACTCTTCTCTTTCATGAAATATACCCATACTTTTCGTGTATGGTCATCAATGAAAGTAACATAAAACCCACAACTGCCCATGGATGTGGTCTTTGCAGGACCCCAAACATCTGTATGTACTACTTCTAGCACATTCTCACTGACATGCTTGTCATGCGGAAATGATGATCTTGACTGTTTACCAAATTGACATGCTGCACATACCTTTTCCATTTCTACAACTTTGAAATTTGGTAGTCCATTGACAATCTCCTTTGACAGCATCAATTTTAGCCTTTGCAGATTTGCATGTCCAATTTGTTTGTGCCAGATCTCTATATTAGCAAAAACTCTTGCACCTTTTGCAAACATGGCTACATTCATTTCAAGAATTTTCACATTTAAGGTGAACATCCTACCCACTTTGTTTCCTTCGGCAATCAATCGTCCACCTTGTTTGTACTCTTCTACATATAACCCATCAGCATTGAACAAGATGTTTTACCTTTCTGTACTCCATAGACAGTGCTATATTTCCTGTGTGCTCGATAGAATGTGATGTGTCATCACCTGTTTCAACATATCCAGGAATTGGCAATTTTTGCAAACTACTAAACCATTCTCCATGACTAGTCATGTGATTTGAAGCACCTCAATCAACATATCAGACATTATCATTCGATTTTGAAACATCAGCAGACATCATGTTCATCATATGATGTTGAACCATGAACAACTTCTCAGAATCATCTGCACTTGTGGATGTATAGTTATTCTACTGCCTTCTGTTATTTTGGTTCTTCAACCTACAATCACATTCAAAATGTCCAGGTTTACCATAATTTTCAACATCATTTATTGTCATTACCTGAGTCATTTCTTGGGAAATTTTTGCGACCTCTTTGGCTCCCCCTGCCTTGAAACTGGCCTCTTCCTCCTGTATGATTCTGTTGTTGATTTTGGTCTTTGTTATTGTGTCCTCTTTCGCTTCCGAATCCTCTACCTCTACCTCTTCCTCTGCCAAAGTAGAATACCTGCTCAGAACTCAGTTTTCCTTGGGAGTTTGAATCCTCTCCAAGATTCTTTTCTTCAATAATCAGCATGGACACCAAATCAGCAAAATTTGGAATATTTTCCCTGGTCTGTATAGAAGTTCTGAACTACTTATATGTAACTCCTAAACCACGAAGGCACACTTCCACCTTATCATCATCATCTACATTCACTGCAACAGATGCAAGTGACTCACATATGCTTTTGATTTTCAGGGTGTAGTCACTTATCAACATGCTCTTCTTCTCCGATGTATGCAGCTCGTTCTTGAGTTGTAATTTTTGTGCTTTGTATTGGTCTCATACAATGTGACCAAACTATTCCAAGCCTCTTTCGGCGTCTTGGCATCCTGTATGTGTCCAATCATGCTATCCTATATGCTAATTGATATCTAGTACATTACCTTTCGTGCTCCTTGATTCCATTCCTCATATGCTCTTAATTGATCTGCAGTCTGGTTCCTTTCTCATAACTACGGAGCATTTTCATTCTCTCCTTCAATGTACTTCCAGTAGCCCTTTCCCATCAGGAAATTCGTCATTTTGAATCTCCAAGCATGGAAGTTATTCTTGTCTAGCTTATCGCTCATAAGCTGACTCATTCCATCTACATTTCCATTTCTGTAGCAATTCTCAACACCCCAAAACACTACAAGTAGCACTTCTGCTTGAACACTGTTGCACTATGATGTGACAATTTGATCTCAGAAAAACACAGTTTTCGTGTATCAACAATACACAGAATCGCTTTGAAATTCTGGATCTGGAATATATGAGTGTTGCCAAACACAATTCAAGTTACAATTTCTGAAACTGACTTGGTTTTTCTGTGGGGCCCACCTTGCGGCCTTGAAACAAAGGTCATTTGTGAATCCTGTTTTCTCCACGCATTACCGTGTACTATTCACCGTCGCCTCCTCCACGAGCTCTCTACAGCCATGTTGGCTCTGATACCATGTCACAAGGAAGGAGATAAGAAAGAGAGCTCACACACACACTCTCACTCTCAAGGAGAAGCACACACAGAGATTGAGGCAAGGAAGAATGATCTTCTTCTTCTTCTTCTTCTATTACATAAAAAGGAATGTACAAGAATGACCTAAAAAAAAGAATACAATTGCTGCAATATATAAAGACCAGTACATAAGGAAAAATCTAATGTCTCCAAATGAGTGAGCTGGCAAGAAACAAAGGTGCCATCACTCTCGGTAGATAAATCTAATAAAGTTCAATGAAGTGTCCCTGACATATACCAGTGTGACCACTATACATGTGAGAGAAATGAAAAAAGTGATACGTGTCATCCTGGATCATCACATGTTGAGCTTCATATCTCAACAGGGGGCACCCATGGAGAAGGGGAGGGAAAAACGTATGTGCAATTTCAAGAGGACTCACCCAAGATGGGCCTGGGACATTGATGGTGCTGCCAGCATTTGTGTGACAGTCCACCCGTCTAAAGGCTTCCCCTAAGCTCGTGCTCTTATACCACTTGAGACGTTCTGAGCCACCCCAATTCCCAAGTCTCAAAAGAGGACCCAAGGTGTGCACAAGAACACAGAATACCAAGATGTTTGCCAAGAAAGCATTTTGAATTACTTTCATAAAAGAGTTACAACCAGATGATAAAGAGAGCTTGGATAGGGTGGTGGCATCCAGGTGCACTACTACCCCTTATAGTTGCGCACAATTCAGTGCCGCAAGGCAAAGTATGTAGGCACCGAAATAATGTGGATAGAAATATAGGGGCTGTGACCCCCCTTGCCCCTCTGCCCCCCTCTCCCCCACCCACCCACCATAGGATAAAATTTTATCCTATGGTGCTCTAGATGCACCGTGGCCCTTTTTTTTTTCAAACTCGGGGTCAATTTCATGTTTTTTGGCACTCCTATACTCATTTCTTTTACATTAGTTTCATCAAAATCCGACATAGTGGTAGATTGGTCTCATCACCATTCTTCCTAGAAACTAATAAAATCAAAACTTACTTAATTTTAGGAACTTAATCTCCCTCTCAACTAAAAAACCCATGTAATATGTTAAACCCATGTAATATGTTCCATGTGCATAGTGCTTGCCAAACGTTTTACACCTTTATTGGAATTTTTGTTGCATGCATAAGGTTCAAAAGTTGAACCCCTCCTTAAAGCATGCAAAAATTCCAATTCAGAACTTTGTTTATTCAAAGGATGGTGCAAAATTTTCCATGCATCTTTCTTTTTGTGCATTGGAGTTGCCATAATGCATAAAGAAAGCATGACCATATTTATGCAGAACCAATCTTTCTTTTCTGAAACTATATGAATTTGATGCATAATGCAAATCATTGCCATTACTTAATTGTTTATGTGACCAGACAAATAACGCCATCTCAATCTATGCATCCTTTTTCAAATTCATGTCTATTATGGCATGCATTGTATGCTCTTTAGTCTGCAAGGAAAAGAAAGGTGTGCAAATACTTACCTGAAAATTAAGCTTCATCCATCCTTTCACTTTACTTTAGTGTTCTCACAGTGATGAAGTAGGCTTGGGGTCAGCAGGTCTTGGGTGCAACTCCCATCTCGATCCATTGTTGAATTCCCTCTTGGTTTTTCTTTTACTTACTTACTTGAGTATGCAAGGTCATCTCATCCATCTATCATGCATATTAAAAAGGTAAAAACTTTATTCATAGCTTTGTGCATGTTCCCTTTGCTTTTCTTAAAAGGGAACTTTGCAAGAAGAATTATGCTATTTTGTATGCATGTAGGGGCATGTACAACCGAACTTTAGGCATAATAAATTCATGCACTAAAT
>CM035420.1:17784903-18042403 GCA_020310875.1 Ceratopteris richardii
ATCGACACCTTCCGGTGTCATTTCGGTACAAGTCACTGAGTATTCATAGTTTTCCGGTGACAATTTACCATTTCTTGGTGAATCTTCAGCCCAGACCGCTATTGGGAGTAAGCCTTCCTACATTGGACATCAAGAAGGAAGGAAACTTGTTCGAAACTGAGATTCAAAATATATTGAACAAGATTATCGAACCGAAAAGTGCACAGGCTGATACATGTTGGTGCAAAACAAGCCTACACACATTGGCTTGGACAATTGGAACCTTGGAAGACTAAAGCTTGAACCCTTGAAGGATATATTCACTTGGAACAATGTTCATAGGAACCAATGCTTAATTGGTTATTACTATTTATCTCATGTAAAAGTCTATATGACTTTAATCACTCTTGTAAACTCACCTACTTGAGGAAGTCGTGGAAAAGTAGATGAATGATTGAGAGAATATCTCATTCACTTTTAGGTACATGATTCAAGGAAATTAACTTGGATTTGAAATTCAAAATCTCATTCAACTCCTATAAAAAGTACAAGGAAAAAGTCGCGGGCATCTTCACTCCTCCCGAGGCAATTCTGAGTCAATCATTGAGTGTGTGTGAGCTACACCATAGCCTACACCTCTGAGTACCATTGAGCATCACATTACATGCCAATGGGAATGTACAATCATTAGATTTAATTAATATACATATATTCATAGTCTCTGTTTTCTCTGAGTGACTACCTCCAACTCTGTCAACTTCCAAGAGGCATATCTCAAGATCTACTGAACCAAATTGGATGATTCAAAGTGCATTGGATTCAGCTCAAAGTCTCATATACACCTACAAAGTTTCAAGGCTATTGGATCTGCCATCACAGAGAAATCTCAGTCGGGGTGCTCACTAGTCTGTGACTGTAAGTCTCCTAAAAAATCGGGGGTACACCTTATTTTGCTAAAGTGATTTCTCTGAGTGTGGTTTATCATTTTCTTTCATTCCACTTGCAAATGGAAGATTACTAAGCTAATAGACTACATCTAGAAGGAATTTTGCTAATTGTAACTACACTGGTCATACTGAGCATAACACTGAGCAGGTATCAAGACTAAAATAGAAACTTTTCAAGTCTTGTGATTTGCAAAGTAGTCTGTTTTGATCAAGTCATTACTCAAACCTTTTCCAAAGTACATATAGCATATTTTTGTGTCATTTGGAAGCTCAAGGAGTCAACTAAGCATATCTGAAGAGAAAAGAGGGCAGGTGTGAAGCAGGATTTGCAGCACCAACTTGATCTTCTGATTGCATCCAGCCATCACTTCCAACAGTGGTATCAGAGCAAAAAAGGTAATCATGGGTGATGGTTTCCCTTCCTTCATTGACAAATTGGATAGAAATAATTACCAGGCTTGGTCATTGAGAATGAAGACCTATCTACAAGGGAGAAGCTTGTATGGATACATATCAGGAGATGAGGAGTTACCCTCATTCAAGACTAGAGGCCTACCTACAAAGGATGAACATGAGAGGCTAAATCAATGGTGTGCAAAAGATGCTTTGGCAAGGTCATATCTTCTAAACTCTATTTCTGATTTCCTTCTACCTCATGTGAGGAATTGTAAGACTTCCCAAGAGACTTGGGAAACCTTGTCAACATACTTTTCATCAAGCACAAGGGCCAGAAAGAATCAGCTATGGATTGAGTTTACAACTCTTAGGAAGCAATCAAAACAATGTGTCTCAGATTTTGTCACCAAAGTCAAAGACATTGCAGATCAACTTGCAAGTGTTGGAGAAGAAATTGAGGAAGAGCAAATAGTCAGACAAGTGATCAATGGACTAAAGGCAGATGACAAGTGGGAGAGCTTTACCACAGCAATGGACTTATACATGGACATCCAAGCACCTGATCTAACAACTCTGATTGGACAACTCTTTACACATGAAGCAAAGATCACAAAGAATGGAGAGCAATCAAAAGGTAACAATCCCTCTGCCCTATATACTGATAAGAAGACTAAAGACAAGGGTAAAAGCAAGAAGGTTGATGAAGAAGGCTCTACCTCCCAAGCAAACTATGCAGGGAGAGGTAGATCATCTAGAGGTAGGGGCAGAGGAGGTAAGTCAGGTAGGGGGAGACCCTACAATCAATCTCCATGCAATATTTGTGGCTTATCTAACCATACTATAGATGAATGCTACAAAAACTACAAGAACCAAAGAGGAAGAGGTCACCAAAGAGGAGGATACTCTCAAGGCAGAGGCAGATTCAACCAATCTCAAGGCTACCATGGCTACAACAATAATTACAACAATAGCTACAATCACAATGGCAATTATCAAGGTGGATACAGGAACAGAAAGGATTACAACAATTATGCAGAGGATCAAGATGATTCCTTGTTGATCATGAACATGACATCTAAATCAGGTATCAATGATGATCATTTGTTCTATATTGATTCAGGTTGCTCTAACCATGTAGCTGGAAATGTTGCCTTACTCTCTGATTTGGAAGAACCCAAAGGCAAGCACCAAGTGCAGACAGGTGATGACACTAAACATTCAGTTGTTAAAGTAGGCAATGTCAAAACAAGTGATGGTAATCAGAATTTACTAAGCAGAGTGTTGTATGTTCCAACAATCACCAAGAATCTGATGAGTGTAGGTCAGATTGTTGAAAAAGGTCTACAGGTCAGGTTCACTCAACATGGTGCATATGTGGAGGATCCAAGACATGGATTCAGAAGGATAGCCAAGGGAGAAAAATCAGGTAGATTGTTTACCTTTGAACTTGAAGACACTAAGAATATTGCTTTGTACAACTATAAAGACCAAACCCTATCAGAATTGGAGATTTGGCACAAGAGATTAGGTCACATTGGAGAGAGGACTATAAAACAAATGAGCAGGGATCAATGTGTGCTTGGGATACCTAATGTATCCAAGCAACACATGATATACAAGTGTGGGGCTTGTCAATTTGGTAAGTCACACAGATTGCCATATACAAAGAAAGGTTTTATGCATGAAGATTATTTGGAATTGGTGCATACAGATGTTTGGGGACCTAGCAAGGAGCCATCCATATCTGGATCAAGGTACTATGTGTCCTTTATTGATGACTATAGCAGGTGGACTGTCTTATACTTCATGAAACATAAGGATGAAGTATTTAATTGTTTCAAAAGGTATCTTGCATTAGTTGAAAATCAAACAGGTAGACATTTGAAGAGGCTAAGGTCAGATGGTGGTGGAGAATACTTCTCCAATGACTTTGAGGATTTCTTGCAGGAAAGAGGCATCAAGAGGGAAATTACTACAAGGTACTCACCTGAACAAAATGGGGTAGCTGAAAGGAGGAATAGACTCATTGTAGAGACAGCTAGGTCTATGCTTAATGAGAAAAAATTGCCAAATTATCTTTGGGCAGAGAGTGTATCTACTGCCACATACTTAATCAACAGGTTGCCATCAAAGACACTTGATGGAATGACACCCTATGAGGCTTGGCATGGTAAGAGACCATCTCTGGATCATTGCAAAATCTTTGGGTGTGTTGCATATGTGCATATTCCCTCACAGGTAAGGGGAAAGCTAGACCCTAAGGCTGAAAAGTGTATCTTCATTGGTTATGATTTAAATCAGAAGGGATACAGGTTTTATAACCCCTCAAACAAAGGCTTCAAGGTAAGCAGAGATGTCATTTTTGATGAAAATGATTCATGGTATGAAAATGAGTGCAGGAAAGTTAGCCTACCTTATGATATGGAAGAAGACTTTCCAAAGCTTATCAGACAAGAACCAATTCAGAAAGAGGACACAAGCTCAGATGATGAAGACACCATCAACATTGAAGAATTTAAGGCTTGGAAATCCAAAGGGAAGATGAAGATGAAGCAACTAGAAGACAATCCAGAATCCTCAACTCAAGCTATGAGGAGATCTCAAAGAGAAAAGAAGAAACCTATTAGGTATGGGTATGATACTTCACTTGTAACCAAGCACTCTATATATCTTGCAAAGGATATCTTGAATGAAGAACCAGGTACATTTGAAGAAGCAATTACTAAACCAGAATGGAAGGAAGCAATGGATGAAGAAATGGAGGCTCTCAAGGAGAGTGATACTTGGGACTTGGTACCCAAGAAGGACTCCATGAAGGTGATAGGATCCAGATGGATCTACAAACTCAAGAGGAACTCAGATGGTACAATAAACAGGTATAAAGCTAGGTTGGTAGCCAAGGGTTTTGCACAAACCCAAGGCATTGATCATGAGGAGACATTTTCTCCTGTGGCCAAGATGCCAACTATCAGAGTTATGGTGAGTGTAGCTGCATCCAAGAATTGGAACATGTACCAATTGGATGTGAAGAATGCATTCTTGAATGGATGGATATCTGAAGAAGTCTACATGTCACAACCACCTGGCTATGAGGATCCTAATAAGGTAAATCATGTTTGTAAATTGAAGAAGGCTCTGTATGGATTGAAGCAGGCACCTAGAGCATGGAATTACAGGTTGACAACCTATCTCCTAGATCAAGGATTTGTGATGAGTAAAGCAGATACTTCATTGTTTATAAAGAGGAACAATTCAGAGGTAATATACTTGTGTGTCTATGTTGATGACATCATTATTACAGGAAATGATGTTCAGGGAATTAGACACATCAAAGGACAAATAATGAAGGAATTCAAGATCAATGATCTTGGATTATTGAAGTACTTCCTAGGACTTGAATTGGTCTACACAAATTCAGGTATCTTTATTACTCAGAAGAAGTACATTCAGGACATGGTCAAGAAATTTAATTTGCAGGAAGCTAAAGTCTCAAACATTCCTATGGAGGTCAACCACAAACTCAGTGCACATGAAGGAGAAGAACTCAAAGATATTACAGGTTACCAAAGTTTGGTAGGTAGTCTTAATTATGCTACCTTAACCAGGATTGATATATCATATGGTGTTAGTGTACTTAGCCAATTTATGCATAAACCAAGAGTACCACATTTGGAGGCAGCCAAGAAGATAGTAAAGTACCTAAAGGGAACACAAAATCATGGTTTGTACTTTCCATATTCATCAGACATTGATATTAAGGTATACTCAGATGCAGATTGGGCAGGTTGCAAGGATGACAGGAGGAGTACATCTGGTTACATATGTTTTGCAGGTGATAAACCAATTTCTTGGTCATCCAAGAAACAACCCACAGTAGCTCTATCATCTACTGAGGCAGAGTACAGAGGGCTAGCTAATGCCACTCAAGAAGCCATATGGTTGAAGCTATTATATTCAGAATTGGGCTTACATACAAGGCCACCAATCATATTTGGTGATAACACAAGTTCTCTTCACCTAGCAGCTAATCCAATTTATCATGCTAGGACAAAACACATAGAGGTTCATTACCACTATGTGAGGGAAAAGTTACTTAGCAAAGAAATTCAATTATCATATGTGTCTACTAATATACAATGTGCAGATTTGCTTACTAAAGCTCTGGATGGAAGCAAGCTATGCAGATTTAAATCCATGATTGGATTGCAGGAAATAATTGAAGACTAGAGATGAAGACTTGAGCCAAAGTGTTTGGCTTGAGGGGGAGCTGTTGGTGCAAAACAAGCCTACACACATTGGCTTGGACAATTGGAACCTTGGAAGACTAAAGCTTGAACCCTTGAAGGATATATTCACTTGGAACAATGTTCATAGGAACCAATGCTTAATTGGTTATTACTATTTATCTCATGTAAAAGTCTATATGACTTTAATCACTCTTGTAAACTCACCTACTTGAGGAAGTCGTGGAAAAGTAGATGAATGATTGAGAGAATATCTCATTCACTTTTAGGTACATGATTCAAGGAGATTAACTTGGATTTGAAATTCAAAATCTCATTCAACTCCTATAAAAAGTACAAGGAAAAAGTCGCGGGCATCTTCACTCCTCCCGAGGCAATTCTGAGTCAATCATTGAGTGTGTGTGAGCTACACCATAGCCTACACCTCTGAGTACCATTGAGCATCACATTACATGCCAATGGGAATGTACAATCATTAGATTTAATTAATATACATATATTCATAGTCTCTGTTTTCTCTGAGTGACTACCTCCAACTCTGTCAACTTCCAAGAGGAATATCTCAAGATCTACTGAACCAAATTGGATGATTCAAAGTGCATTGGATTCAGCTCAAAGTCTACTATACACCTACAAAGTTTCAAAGCTATTGGATCTACCATCACAGAGAAATCTCAGTCGGGGTGCTCACTGGTCTGTGACTGTAAGTCTCCTAAAAAATCGGGGGTACACCTTATTTTGCTAAAGTGATTTCTCTGAGTGTGGTTTATCATTTTCTTTCATTCCACTTGCAAATGGAAGATTACTAAGCTAATAGACTACCTCTAGAAGGAATTTTGCTAATTGTAACTACACTGGTCATACTGAGCATAACACTGAGCAGGTATCAAGACTAAAATAGAAACTTTTCAAGTCTTGTGATTTGCAAAGTAGTCTGTTTTGATCAAGTCATTACTCAAAACCTTTTCCAAAGTACATATAGCATATTTTTGTGTCATTTGGAAGCTCAAGGAGTCAACTAAGCATATCTGAAGAGAAAAGAGGGCAGGTGTGAAGCAGGATTTGCAGCACCAACTTGATCTTCTGATTGCATCCAGCCATCACTTCCAACAATACAAACTCCGACGGTTCAGATATTCAGCCTCGGAATATAGGAGATAGTCACCATACAACCATCAGCATGATGAACGAAAAACAACAACAACAACAACTATGTCCGCGCAGGCCGACTCCAACAGGAGTAACGTACACTAAATTCGGTGGATTCCGAGGTGATGACCCAGATGCTCATGTATGCACATTTGAGATAAGTTACGTAGTGCTCAACTATCCACCTGATCCGGCGTATAAAGCTATTGTCTTCCAATCTACATTGGTTAATGAAGCAGCTGGATGGCTTACAGAATATGATATTAATCATTTCGGCACCTACGAAGCAGTAAGAGATGCATTTTTACAAAGATTCAGGCTAAAGAAGAATCCAGCTGAAATTTTTGACTACCTGCAAAACAATAGACAGAAGATAAATCAAACAGTGCAGGAATATGCCACTCTATTCAGAACCCATTTAAGACAATTGCCACCAGCACATGCCATCTTGCCGGATGACGTTATCACTCAATGGTTTATCAATGGTTTGACTCCACAACTCAAACAGATTATGATAATACGCTCTGTCGGAGCTATGACACTAGATGCCGTGATTGCAGTGGCTCTGTAATTGGAAAACAAAGTTGGGGGATTTAGAGAAGATCTGGAGTGGTTAAAAGCAAATAAAAATATCGTCGAAGACCTGACCAGACAGGTGTACTGCACCACATGCAAGAATTCAGGCCATACTAGTGCCACTTGTGCACTTAATCAGTTGTTTTGTGCTATCTGCAACACTATCAGACACACCACCGAAAACTGCGCATACAACGCCAAGGTACAGGGACCAACAACTGTCAATGCTATTATACAGGAACCAAGACAGCCAGCCAATCACTATGTACCACCACAAATGAGAAACAACCAGCAACAAGGCTACCAAAGTTACAGAGGCTAGAGAAATAACAACTTCAATGCAAATCGTTGGCAGACCGGACCAGCATAGGAAAACACTAATTTGCCATCACCGCATTGTCATTTTTGTGGTGAATTTGGCCACATTAGAAGATTTTGTAAGGATGCAGCTGAGTATGATCAAAGGAAGAAAGAACGACCGAACCCGATGACTAACATGGTGCAAATCACACCCGTAGAAACACATGCTGCAATAGTTCAAACCAGATCTGGTAGGCCGTTACAACCCGCAGAAGAAATATTTGAACCAGGCATCCGAGAACAACAAAGGATGTATGATAAGGCTAGTCAATGGACCACCGTAGAACCCCCAGTGTTCCCAGACCCTATTTCGGTGACTCGAGCTCCGCTAACCCAGGAAGCAACACAAAAGCAAGATTCTAATTCAGTAGAAGATACATCATCTTCAGCCAGCACATCATCTTCAGAATGTGTGGAAAATACAATCCAATCACAAAAGGCCTGGGAAATTTTATATAAGGCTTCCATTACCCTCCCCCTTGGGCATTTGCTGGCACTAGTACCGGGAGTTCGACAACAATTCCAACAACAGCTCAGTCCTGTGCCTTCCTGCATTCCAGCAACAACAACAGTGCAACCGGAACCTGATTCTACGGTAGATCATTCAGTTCCTTTAATTACGGTATGGTATAAAAATCATAAAATCACACAGGTACTAATTGGTGGAGGATCTGGTGTCAACATTGCTATTGCTGCACTGTGTAAGAAGTTAGGATGGTCCGAAATCGAACCAGTTCAATTCTTCGTTAGAATGGCTGACCAGTCTAGAGTCCATCCAGTAGGACTTGTCCGGAATGTACCAATAACTTTGCAGGGTACCACATTCAAGATGACCTTTGTCGTCTTAGAATTACCAGAATCCACCCTGGACTATAATCTTCTTTTTGGTTGTCCTTGGTTGAAGCAAGCCAAAGTGATACAAGATTGGTCTGCACAGGAACTCACTTTCAAAGATAATAATCGTAAATACGTGGTAAAATTAGATGCTATACAACCTTGCAAGTGGCATGCTAGACCGTATTTTGCAGAACCAGTCCATATGCTAAATGGGTTGTCAGATGATGAAGAAAAAGAGTTTTTAAGGAACAATATTGATTTGATCTCCTTAGGAACTGTGGATCTACAATCTGTTGTAGATAACTGGAATACCGCAGTTTGTACGGTGATGCCTGTAACAGAAGAAGATAACAAAGAAGATACTACTGCTACAAATGACGCTGAATTGCAACAACTTTTTAAGCCAGTTGACGATACAGAGAAGCCCCGACAATTTTATGTTCCAGAGGATCAATTGGTAACTTATAATTTAGGAGACAAAGACCGTCCGCGTCCTATCAAGATAAAGGAAAACTTACCGGAAATATTTCAAGCAAACTTAATTCAGCTACTTCGAGAATTTTCTGATGTATTTGCATGGAATTACAAAGACATGAAAGGTCTGGACCCACACATGTACCAACACAGGGTCATGCTGAAGCTAGAAGCAAGACCGATCAAGCAACCCAGCTACCGGATGAATCCAAACTATGCATCACAGGTAAAGGCAGAATTGGATAGGTTATTGAAGGTTGGATTCATTGTACTAGTAGAGCATGCTGAATGGATCTCACCAATTGTTATTGTGCCTAAAAAGAATAAGCAGTTACGAATATGTGTAGATTACCGGAAACTAAATGCAGCTACGGTGCCGGATCCATTTCCGCTACCTTTTTTGGACACAATGCTTGATAGAGTAGCAGGACATGAAATGTACTCATTCCTAGATGGATACAATGGTTATAATCAAGTTAGAATGGCTAAACAGGATATACTGAAGACCGCCTTCATAACCAACTCGGGCGTGTTCGCATGTATTGTTATGTGGTTTGGCTTAAGAAATGCCCCTAGTACTTTTCAAAGATGCATGCAGGAAATATTCTCCCCGTACCTTACATCATTTATGCAAAGTTTACCTTGATGATTTTTCATTATTTGGCAAGATAGTAGCACACTTGTTCCATTTACGATGTTGCTTTGAAAAATACAGAGAGTACAGAATCTGTTTGAACCCAAACAAATCTGTGTTTGCGGTTTCATGTGGAAAGCTACTTGGCCACATTGTATCTACACAAGGTATACAGGTGGATCCAGATAAATTTTCAGCTGTGTTAGAAGCTCCTATGCCCACTACACCGAAGGAAGTAATGCGCTTCATGGGCCAAGTAAGATGGCATGGACGACACTTACGATGGCTTGCTCACTTGGCAATACCACTGAACAGATTAATCACCAAGACTCCTCGACAGTTTGAGTGGACTCAGGAATGTTAGATAGCATTTGATCCTTTAAAGTGTTTATTAACACAAGTTCCCATCTTACAGCCTCCCGACTGGGATCACCTCTTTCATGTATTTGTTGATGCTTAAGATATAGCAATTGGCAGCGTTCTAATGCAACAAACCGATAAGTGGTTCAGACCAGTGTACTATGCAAGTCGAAGATTGACCCCTGCTGAAAAGAATTACTCTGTAACAGAAAGAGAATGTCTAGGTCTAGTATATTCTGTCAAGAAATTCAGGCATTATTTGCTGGGCCGTAAATTTACTTTTCATGTAGATCATGCTGCACTTGGTTATCTGGTTCGGCAACAACATCTAGGAGGTCGATTAGCACGATGGGTTCTGCTTTTACAAGAGTTTGACTACGAAGTTATTCATCGACCAGGCAGTTCACATGCCTTAGCACATTTTTTGTCTCGCTTAGATTCTGGTGAAGCTCCGGTCGGTGTAGATGACACAACACCAACAATTTATGTTTCTGAACCAACCCATGATGAAATTACAGACCCGCCTATGCCATCTACATACTATGATCAAATATTGACCTTTCTCATTGATGGATGCCTTCCATCTCAGACTTCTACGGCAATACGCAGGAAAATTGCAGTTTTTAGCCGTCGATTTCAGTTGATTACTGGGGAATTATACTATGTGGATCATACTGAAATTTTACTTCGTTGTATTCCACCACATGAAGTTAACTCAGTTATTACTTTGGCTCACTCAATTCCTTCCGGTGGCCATTTTGCTACAGACTTAACACACCGAAAAATTATGTAGAATGGACTCTGGTGGCCTACTATGTACAGGGATGTATTGTAGTTTGTCAAAAAATGTGATAATTGTCAGAGGTCTTGATAGCCGTTACCACGTCATTATTTTCCGCTACAACCTGTCCTGCCATTGGAACCTTTCCAGAAGTGGGGTCTAGATTTTATCGGACCAATTACACCTCTAGCAATCCTCAGTAATAATCGTTATATTTTGACATGTACAGATTATGCTACCAGATGGGCAAAAGCCTGGGCTTTACGATCTGCTACAGCTGTTGCGGTAGCAAAGTGTCTGCTAATCGATGTCTTTCCACATTTTGGTTTACCATTGGAACTTGTTACAGATCAAGGCACTCATTTTGTCAACAATTTAATAAAAGAACTCACACATTCGTTCCAGGTCACGCATAAGTTTAGTTCCCCTTATTAACCTCGTGCTAATGGTTTGGCTGAAAGTACAAACAAAACTTTGTTGAATATGCTTCAGAAATTGATTATGGAAGCACCGGAAAGATGGGATCAACTATTACCTACAGTATTATGGGCATACCGGACTACATACAAGGTAGCAACAGGATTAATCCCTTTCAAACTAGCTTATGGATTGGAAGCCATAGCACCAATGGAAATCATTGTGCCAAGTTTACGAGTAGCTATCAACCAGAAACTACTACCAGAAGAATCTCTGTCATTTCGATTGGATACACTCAAAGAATTAGACGAACATCGATGGAACAGTTTCATGACTATTCAGGAAGTACAACTAAGACAAGCTCGAACACATGATCGATATCTGAAGACTCCAGTTTTTACGGTGGGGCAACTTGTACTCTTTTACAATGCAAAGACAAATCACTCTGCTGGAAAATTCAAGTTACGATGGTTTGGTCCCTACCAGATTGCTCAACAAGTGGGCCCAGTAACTTTTCGGTTGACCACTTTGACCGGAATTCCTCTTACAAAGATGATAAATGGATCAAAGCTGCGGCCGTATCAACACGCATCTAACCCGCACTAAAACGTTTTGCGGTTAGCTGCGTCTTTTGGCGTTCTCTTTTCTTTCTTTTTCTTTTCTTTTATTTTGCGTGCTTAATAAAATAAGTCTGTAAATATCCATGTTTTGTTAACTAATTATGTCCACAACCGCCCTGCCCTTGCCAACTACTCATGCATGAACACCGAAGTTAAGAATTATCATCTCAATACCGCGCGATGATTCATGATTTTGATTGCTCTCCACTACAACGCATCTACTTAACCTATTCTGTTTCGCCAAAAATCGCTATTGTGTTTGTGTCATTTGTGCTCTATGTGCTTACCCTGTGATTTGCGTGCTTGTGCTTACTGTCTTTGTGTGCGCCATGGAAGCTTTGGCTAACCACGCCGCCTTCCGTGATGGACTCCCTACCGACGTAGGAGAGTTCCTGCACATTCATGGGCTTAACAACTTCGCTGAACTGCCTTGGCATTCAGTGGAGTCCCACCCATTCTTCGCCCAGATAATCTCCGCCATCGCCAACACACCTGCTACAGAGAAGAGTTGGCCAATCACCTCCCTACCATCCCGTACATTGATCACCTTCCAAACCTTCGCTGAGTCGTTTCGACTCCCTTCGCAAGGTCGACAAAATGGCCCAAACCTCCCTGTAGCAACCATAATACAATTGTTCCCTAGGTATTCATCAAACGAATGCGCGATTTTGTGTCGACCGGAACAAGAGAGATCCGCCCTTCAGTTTTTAGTAGCAATCCTAAACCTCCAGAAGCGAACTTACGGCATATCTCGCCCCTTCTACTCAGCCATAGACTTAGCTTCCCGAGAACCAGTGAATTTTTCCTCATACGTTTTCCACCGCATTCACAAGGAATGCGTAGCAATAATCAAACAGGTGAACAAGGGAGGCATGGCAAGGTCCAGATTGCCGCATATACTATCCTTCCTTTTTCCGGCCATCCTTGCAGCACAACCACCACCCCGAGGGCCTGTTCTAAGACATGAGGAATCTGTACAATTATGGGACGATGAGGAAGAAGATGAAGAGGAGTGATGGGAGGATGTGCGTTCTCTAAGTGGGGCATAGGCTTTGTTGGACCAATTAAACCCCTTGCTAAAGGCTCTCATGCTGAATACATAATTATAGCAACATATTATCTAACCAAATGGGTAGAAGCTAAGGCTACTGGAAATAATGATGCACACACAAGGGAAAAATTCTTATTTGAGAATGTCTTTACAAATTATGGATTGCCTATAGAGCTGGTGAGTGACAGAGGGAATCACTTTATAAACAAAGTCACTAAATATTTGCTACAGGATTTTATGGTGATTTAGAAGTCTGCACCATATCATCCTTAGGCCAATGGACAAGTGGAAAGCACTAACAAGATCCTTTGCAATGTATTGACTAAACTTGTAAACAACAAACGTTCAAATTGAGACAAACAATTACACCATCTTGTTTGGGCATACCGAGTGGCCTACAAGACAATACTCAATGCAACTCCCTTTCATATGGTTTTTGGTTAGAATTCAGTGTTGCCCTTGGATTTTTTGATACCCACCCTTAAAGGTACACAAGAACATCAATGGCTTAGCCATGAGTTATCATCTAGGATTATGGACTTAGAACGCTTAGGAGATACTAGGCTAAGAGTAGCAGCAAGAATATATGCAACCAAGAAGAGACAAAAAGGCTATTTTGATGCGCATGTAAAAGACAAATGCTTGAAGGTTGAAGATTTAGTCCTAGTCTATATGCTAAAGCAACACACTCGAAAGTTAGACAAATGTGGCTATGGACTTATGATTAAAAATAGACTTTCAATGAGTGGAGTGGTGCAGTTAGCCACACTCAAAGGAGAGAGAATGTCAAATTATATTAGTGGCTATAAATTCAAGCTTTATCGAGAACCTCTAACTCAAGATATGCTTAGATGACTCACCTTGGCAAAGAAGTGCAAGGAAGAAGAAAAAAGAATATGGAGGAAGCACAAGGTAAAGCCCTAGAGCACATAAAACATATGAAATCAAGATGATAATGATTAGAGATGGAACATAGTGATGGAAGAGAAGGATGCCTTCAAGTCAATACCTACACCAATGAAGAAGCCCCCAGATATCCCACGACAATGTGTCAAACAAAGCCAAATGCTTACCCTAACATAGTGGATAGGAGACCATTCATTATGGTTTAGCTAAGGCAAGGCACCACTCTCAAGGGGTGGTCTTACTATTACATTTTCTTACTTTCAAGACATGGAACTCAAAATGAGTCCTATTAAGGTGTAGCTCATAGGACTAGGAGGCATGGAACCCCCTTGCATGGGTAAGGTGGAAGTTCCTATCCTCATAAAAGATGTAATCTTGATGGTGAAGCTCCTAGTCTGTCATGATGAAGACCTGATCGAACCTTTGATCCTAGGCCAAGATTGGATTTATGATCACTTAGTGGACTTAAATCTGAGAAAACACTCCCTCTAATTTGGAGTAGCTAGCTAGCAGTAAGTGACACATCTCGAGATCCCTAGTCACCTCCACTCAACCGAGGAAAACACCTACCCCCGACATAAAAGAGAAGGTAGACCACAAGATTTTTGAACAAATCCCCCCACCAATGGCAACCCTCATTATAAATGGGGATAATCCTTGGACAAAAGAGTACCCTGGAAATGTTTCTCCCTTTCTTCAATCAAATGGGAACAATAATCGGGCAGATGGGAACCATTATCATCTCGAGCATATCCTCCAAACTTCCACCATGCAAGCCTCAATCTGTTGTATAAAATGCTTCATTTTCTAATGGGCAAGTCATGCAAATGTTGAACCTCTCTTCTTTTCCAATGCAGAGTGTCTACCTGACCTCTTGCCCACCACCATGGAAAAATCAACAACATCCCAAACACCAATGCACAAGGCCAATGCATAATCCACTAGGAAAGGGACCAATGATGCTAAGAAGAAATCAAGTATGAATACCCAAATGTGCACAACAATTGGCGATCTCACCCCCTCGACCAGTAGGACCAACAACAAAGGCAAGTCAACTAGGTCATTCTCTATTGAAGAGGAGAAAACCTCACACAAGAGTTCAATAGATTTGGGTACTTAAGGTGCGGGCTATCTTTTTCTTTAGAGTTTCTAGTATTTTCTTGAGGGTTTCTGGCTCTACTAGTTGCGCATCTATTCTAACAGAACTTAAGGCTATAGCTTCAGTGAGCAAAATTTCTGCCTGAGTCTGCAGAAAAGCCTCTTGTAGGTAAAAATCATTGGATAAAGCCGCATCTCTTGAAATCTTCATTTTTGCAACCTGCTTCTGCATATTGATTACTCTTTCCTTTTGATTGTCAAGCTGGTTTTCTCTTTGTTCGATCTCTTGGTTTTGGAACTGTATCGTTTGCGAATATACATCCCTTTCTCGTCGGAGATCTGTTATCAGTTTCTGTGTTTGAGCTTCCTTGGTCAGTTTTCGCCATTGAATTTCGTTTACCTCGTCGAATTGTATCTTACATTTCTGGAGTTCTTCAGCTCTTTGCACTCCCAGCTTGAATTGCTCTTGGCCTTTTTGTACCACTTCTTCTAGCTGCACTCTGGTTTCTTCCAGTAGATTTCCTAATGCGACTCTGGCATCCTCCTAATCCTTGAGTAATAGATCCAGTTTAATCATTTCTGCATCGGCAACAAGCAGCAGTTCCTCCTTCTCTTTTGCTGTTGCCAGGGCTTCATCTCGCTGAGTTGTAATTTGTTCCTGTTCTTGAAGTCTAGTCTGTAATTGCTGTATTTGTGCATTTAGTGCATGGTTTTCAGCCTTTACTGCCTGTAACTCCTCCTGGAGGGGAGTGATATCTGCCTCCATTACTTCCAATTTGTGTTGAAAGTCTTCTCGAACAGTGTCTGTGATTTGCTTCAATTGTTGCGGCAGTTGTTGTGATAAAGCGATTAGTAGATGACCCATTGATTCTAACTCAGAGAATACGGGGATGGATGGGAGTGGAGGAGGGTGACGAGGTTGGGACGAGGATGCCGTGAGGAGTTGTTGGGAGTTAGGTGGAGAGTAGTTAGGTGATGATGAAGAAGATGCTATGGCTTCGTTGGGGTGGGTGGGTTGGATAGGGATAATGGGTTTGGCTGGGGGTTCGGGTGGATGGATATGAAGAACAGTAGTTGCGGTGATTACCTTTTCTGTGGGTTGTGTAGTGTCGACGTTATCAGTAGCTGTGGATTCCACCGCTCTCAGTAGATGTTCGAAAACTTCTTTGATTACATTTTATCCTTCTTTTTGTTGTTCCTGCTCAGATTGCTGCTTGGAGGCTTCTTGTGATGAGCTTGTGTCCGCTTCGTTGTGATCTTCTTGTTCATGTTGTCTTTCTGATGATGATTGCACGGAAGATTCGTGCTGCATTGATGTGGCGGTATCATGGAATGTTTCTTCGTCTTGCTTTTCTTCTTCTTTGTCATTCCCTTTGTTTCCTTTGGCTGATCCTTGGGCTTCACTTTCAGAAGAACTTATTCTGATTCTCTTTCGTTGTTGAACAGTAATTCTATAAAAACCTGCGGGTTCGAGTCCACCGTGCGTGCCAGTGTTAGTCGGCCGCCGGATTGGAAAATGTAAAACTGAATCTTGTGTTCACACGCGTGAAAAGTTGTTACATAACAGTTGTAATCTTTTATATAAAGCAATGAAAAGAGATGCTGAGTGACGATTCGTGGAATCACCAGACTGTTCGTCTGGGTGATTATCCGAACGTTGTTGTAGCATTGTTTAATTGATTTCTGAGTATTCTGTGTATTCTGTGCGCAGCTGTGTCTTGTTTTGTCTGTTCGGAGTTGATCTAGTGTGACGATTCATCTAAGTGACTGAGCGGTGACGTTACTGTGCGCAGGGTTGGGTAATTTGGAGCATCTGTCTCATTCTGTTGATTTGTTATCGAAGTGTTGTGTGAAGTGAATCGTCTGTGAATCTTTATTGCGATTGTTGTGTTAGGGACGTGTATTGTGTTAGTACTCGTTCTGGGAATGTTCTGCCAGTTGTTTAGCGAAGTCTGTGAAACTGTGATAGTGTTCTAACACTGCGCGAGATAGTGTGGTCTCCACCATTGAGATCTATCATACTACGGTAAGGGCTAAGCTACAGTAAGGATTCTTGGGTTAAGTACTAGATCTTCAGTACGGTGTATCTGAACAATTGAATTCTCTGTGTTTCGGACGTTGAGCAGATTGTAGTTAAAAGTTTAGACACTATTTGCTTGCAAATAAGTTTAAATTTTTTACTGATCATCAAGCATTGTTGTACTTGGTAAACAAGCCATGCAATACAGGTAGATTGGTGAGATGGTTCCTCTTGCTAATGGAGTATGACTTTGAAGTTGTGGTGAGGAAACAGAAGACTCACTTGAGAGCAGACCATCTCTCAAGGCTCACATCTGGAGAAGCCCCACAAGGAGTATCGGATGACCTTCCTGATGCTTACTTGTTTAATCGGAAGTTGTGCCACAGTGGGCTAAGCCATTGGTGCCAGTATTGACATAGGGGCCTAACCACCCAGTTATAAACACTCAAGATAGAGAGGTAGTAAAAGCCCAAAAGTACCACATCATGACAGGGAGTATGTACAAGCATACCGATCAAGGTATATTAGCTTGTTGTGTGGAAGAGGATGAGTGCACAAAATGGTTGCAATTGGCACATGTAGGTTCATTAGAGCAACATTACTCACGACAACAAACCTTACAGACTCTAAGGAGACTTTAAGGAGACTCGGAGTGCATTGGCCGACTATGGAGGCTGATGTCCATAAGTTGTGCAAGGAATGCCCTATCTGCTGCACTAAACCACTTGTGGAACATGCCACTCTCTATCAAGTGTCCATAGTGCCAGATTGGAGTGAACCACTAGTAGCCTTCCTGAGGACAAAAACATTCCCTCAAGATATGACATTAGCCAGACAAAGAAGTTTAGAACAAGAAGCCCTAGACTACTCACTCATTGGTGATATTCTATACAAGCGTGGTAAAGATGGTTACCTGAGACTATGTGTCCATGAGAGCAAATATCTCAAGATCTTGGAAACTGCTCACCAAGGTGTAATAGGAGGACATTTTGGACCAGATCGGGTGATCAAGGCAATACTATTTGCAGGCTTCTGGTGGCCGACCCTTCACATGGATGCACCTGCCTATGTGAAACGGTGTGATGTTTGTCAGAGAACTCAGTATCCTATACGCAAGGATGAGATGCCACTGAAACCTATGATGGGTGGACATGCCTTCTCTAAGTGGGGAATAGACTTTGTAGGTCCTATTAATCCCCCAGCTAAGGGTTCCCATGCTGAATACATCATTGTGGCCACAAACTATCTAACCAAGTGGGTAGAGATAAAAGCTACGACAAAGAACGATGCTCAGACAACTGCTAAGTTCTTATTCGAGAATGTGTTCACTAGATACGGGCTACCTATAGAGCTAGTAAGTGATAGAGGCACCCACTTCTTGAATGAAGTTATTGAAAATCTTCTCCAAGAGTTCTTGGTAGTACACAAGAAGTCTACTCCCTATCACCCACAAGCTAATGGGCAAGCCGAAAGCACAAATAAGATTTTGTGCAATGTGTTGACCAAACTAGTGAATAATAAACGCTCTGATTGGGACAAACAACTACACCATGTTGTTTGGGCATATCGAGTTGCCTATAAAATGGTACTCCAAGCCACACCCTTCATATGGTATTCGGTCAAAATGCAGTGCTACCATTGGACTTCTTGATACCGACATTGAAAGTAGCACAGGAGCACAAGTGGATAGGTCATGAACTCTCTTCGAGGCTGTTTGATCTAGAACGACTAGGTGAAACAAGACTAAGGGCTGCTGCAGGGATATATGCAGCTAAGAAACAACAGAAGGCATACTTTGACACCCATGTGAAGGATAAGGGCTTGAAAGCAGGAGATCTAGTTTTAGTCTACACGTTGAAACAACATGCGAGGAAACTAGAAAAGCGTGGTTATGGACCCATGATCATCAATAGAATTTCAACGAGTGGAGCAGTGCAACTAGCCACATTAGAAGGCGATATTCTCCTGAGCTACATAAGCGGATGCAGAGTCAAGTTATATCAAGAACCCCTGACGGAGGAGATGCTAAATTGACTCAACACTGCCAAGAAACGCAAGGAAGAAGAAAAACGAATTCGAGAAGAGGCACAGGGAGAAGCATTGGAACGCATCCGAAGGATGAGGTTGAGAAGACAGGGTAGAGATCAGCTTAGGACAGAGGCGTATGCAGACCGAGGATATCATATGGCTATGTGCGAGGTTTCAAGTCATAGTTCTCATAGAATAATTGATCGACGTCCTCTTGTAACCTTAGAAATAGGACAAGGGAAGAGTGCATGGACTGTAAGGGCCTTGATTGACTCAGGTGCAGCCACTAGTGCTGTTAAACTTTCTCACTGTCGAGAATTGAACTTAAATGTCAATCCTGTGGAAGCGTATCTCATAGGATTAGGAGACGTGGAAACCCCTTGCATGGGCGAGGTGGAACTTCCCCTCTACATTCAAGAAGAATTAATGACAGTGAAAGTGCTAGTGTGTCAAGATGAGGACCTCACGGAGCCTCTTGTCTTGGGTCAAGACTGGATCTATGATCATGCAGTCAATCTAAACCTAAGAAGTGGACTTCTTCAGGTCTGGGTAAATTAGAATCGCATTACAATTGAGTTAGAAAATGAAGCACTCAAGGAACTAAGAAAGGCACAAACTCCTGGTCCTTCCAGGGTACACATGAGGTTGACAATGCTATTCTTGTCCAAAACTATGTGATGCAGACGAATGATTGTCTCAACAAAGAAGTCAAGGATATGATGGAACTCCCTTCTTTTCCAAAAGCCACAGGGATGCAACAACCAAAGGCGGATCAAATGCAGAAGAAGCAGACGACTTATGCTCGAAGCCCAAAGACAATATGAAGCACGGTGTTTCAACCATCAAAACAAGTGTGGGTACGGAAAGGTGAGTAACCTATTGTGGCCAAGCCACAACAACTGGCCAGACTTCCTATTAGTGATCAACGACACGACACTAATAAGAAGTCTTCCAAAAATCCTTATGTGAAAGTAAAGTCTATCTGGGTACCCAAGAAGTCGATGAAGGCTAGCCCACAATCAAGACAAATTTGGGTGCCTAAGGCTTGCTTGCGGGCTCAACTAGCTACACCGAGACCACACCCTGTACAACATGGTTCACTCACTCGCACAGCCGATAACCACCTGTATTCAACACGCACGAACACACATTGGCCCATGAGCACGAGCAGAATCACTTGTAAATGGGTCCCTAAAAAGCCTCATTTCCAAGCAGACACTCTTATAAAGCCCTCCAGAGTCTCCACAAAATCAAGGCCTACAGCCAATCAGTTTCTTTTGCAACCCAAAGCATGTAACAAACCCCCCGACCCCATTTGTAAATTCATGCCCACTAACTAACTGCATCACCCTTTGTAGCTCAAGCGTAAGCACCACCTCCTTTACTTGTCAATCCGCGGAGACGTGAGGACCGGTATGAAGACCACGAGCAAGTGAAGGCACAAGTGCGTGAGTGAAAGCACACAAACATGCACGCACATACACACACACGCACACAAAGTAAGATCAAAGAGAGGAACAATGGAAAGCTTCGATTGCAAAAGAGTTCTCGTACAAAAGCTCTATTCTCTAACAAGCTAACCCCAAGAATGAGCTCTCTAGCTCTTTTTATAGTTTTTTGACTAGTTTTGGCCCTGTCCAGACCTAGTGTCCGGTCTAGTTAAAAATTAGGTTCCAGGGCTTATTTGAGGGCTCAAACGGAGTCTAAAAATTATGAAATTGGTAGGATGATAGTTCTAATACTCCTCAAGCTCAAGGACTCCTCGGCTTGAACAAAATGGAGATATAAAAATAGAGAATGGTATTTACAATGGTTTTTAGTGATGAAAATCACTATTTTTGTAGGGGATTCTTCCGAAAATTTGACATACACTTCTTGGAGCTCCCTACTTGCTCCCTTTCCTTGTGTGTCCACCTTTTGATGAGCTTCCATGCTTTGTCCATGACTTTGAGCTTCAACACTCCCCTCCCTCTCGAGTCTGTCGTCCCTGACAGACCTTTGTTGTAGTGGTTGTTCCAAGTAGTGCCTTGAGAGGGAGTGTCCCTTCTGTATGAACAAAAATCGTCTGACTTCCAGATGTGTCTGGTTCTTCATCTATCACTACGAGTCTTTGCAAGTTGTAGTTTCTTGGTATGTGCTTCTTCCTTGGATTCCAGCATGATCGTGTCGTTGTGAGTCTCCGTTGATGTTTTCTAGATCTTCCATAGTTGATGTGCATAGTAGTCATGCCAGGTACTCATAACCCATATTGAGTGATGGGTAAGTGTGTTCGTGCATGGGTTGAGGAAAATATGTGCCTTGTGCACGGCCTTGTAATGTAGCCCTAGGAATGCTTACTTGGTAAATGCATTGGAAGAAGTATGGTGCAAAAAATGGGGGTCTTGAGCTAAGTGCTCAAGGGTATGCCGAGGAAGAGGTTTCCTAAGCTATCATGGTTATGATGTTTCAAAGGTAAAGATACGTACCATGGAGAAGGTCGATCGATGTTCATCTCTTCGTGTTGTACACTCGGCGTTTGGGATGGAACATTGTTGATGAATGTTTATGTTGATGGTCCACTTATGAGATCTTTTGAGTGGCTGATCCTGTCTCCTCATAAGCAGGAGTCTTCTCATCCAGTATACATACAAAGATTTGCAGGGTACCAAAGCTACCCCGTGCAAATATCTCCCTGGATGCTCTCGTACATGCAATAGTGATGCATCATTCAAGTTGCAGACCTTCAAGCTCTTCACTCCTACCATAGTAAGAGGAAACCATAGTTGTGGATGCCATGCTCATGCCAAGTTCTTGACATCTATGAGATAAGGCAGCAATTATATCATCTGCTAGCCAAGACACACTTCTATCCAAACTGATAAATGCCCAGTAATCAACAGTTCCACCTTTAACCAAGCATGACTCATTCATATTTCATGAGCCAAACCTGGGAACAAGTGCTCCCCCCCTTTTATTTTTTTGAGGAAAAAGATATCACAAAACAAGAACACAAAAGTTAGTATCAATAGAAATATTTGACATATGTCACTATGCTCTTGTGTTTGGGATTCTCAAGTGTGTCTATGCACGGCCGTGTAATGTGGCCCTATATTAATGCATACTTTGGAAATGCATGACCTGAATGGTGCAAAAGACAGGGTTGTGCCAGGAGCACATGGTTGTCGCTCGTTCGAGGCTTTCGATGTTATTTGTGGAGGTTGATGCCGACCTTGGTGGAGGTATCCATTGAGTCTCGAACTGATGTAATCCTCCTTATTGGAATCCATTTTAGAACATCATTTGGCACTGTAGAGGTCACTTCAGGCGTCTTCCTCTTTGGATGCTTTCTAAACTGTGGTATCCAGTGTGGTTGTCGCTTTGGTTCGGTGGGGGCTACTTGTACTTTTGGCTTCCAAACCCATATCCTTTTTGCATGTCTTCCTACTAATGTTGAAGAGCTGATTTGATCTTCCTTTGGTCTCTGTACGTGGTTCTTTCCCTTTTCTCTTTTTGGCTTCTTTGTTGAGACCTTTCGCATGTGGGAGAACATAGGTTGTTGTGGATGTAAGAGCTTCTTAGGTACCCACATCTGGAATTGCCCTTGTTGAACTGCAGCTAACTTCTTAGGCACCCAAACTTGGTGGATACCTTGTGATTGAGCTTGTCCGAGCTGCTTCCTTCATCGTCTGACTTGGTTGGCATGCCTGGATGTGATTTGTGGGGGCAAGGCTGGTGGTTGCTCTCCTTTGCGTACCCAGATCTGCTTCATGCTCGGAACTGCTTTCTTATCGAATGGTGTCTTTCTATTTGATGTAGCAATTGTCGTGAACGGTTGTGTTTGCTTGTGTGGTGGACTCACTACTGTGGCTACTTGATTCTTTGGAGAAGAAGAAAGATCCACCCGCCTTCAAACTTGGTCTTCCACGATTGACTCCTTCTGCATCATAGAGCTTTTGACACCTACAACATCTTCATATGATTAGTCTTGGAAGAACTAAGAGAGTGTGGTGCCATGATCTAGGAGCATGCAGTTGTCTAATTCTAATGTAATACATTGTTCATGTACCCACACTTGAAGAATTTGACTTCTTAGGTTTAAGTTGACTGCATTGTCATAAATCCAATCTTGTCCTAAGACAAGTGGTTCTGTAAGGTTCTCATCTTGACACACTAGCACTTTGATTTTCATTGGAACATCTTGCAGGTAGATGGGAAGTTCCACTTTGCCCAAACAAGGGGTTTCCACACCTTCCAATCCTATGAGATAAGCTTCTATGGGATTGATGTTCAACTGCAAGTCTTGGCAGTAGGAAAGTCTAACTGCACTACTTGCTGCACCTGAGTCAATCAATGCTTTCACCATCCTTGCACCCTTCCCTTGTCCTATCTCTATGGTCACGAAGGATCTTCGGTCAATGACTTGAGAAGTCGCTATGCCTGACTTTTGGCACATATCCATGTGATATTTTGGGGCTTTTGAGTTGACATCTAGGCCTAATCGCCTTAACTTATTTCACTTAATACGCTCTCTGGCCTCTGCCTGTGCTTCTTCTCTCACTCTTCACGCTTGTTCTTTTCGTTTCTTAGCAGTGTTGAGTCTCATTAGCATGTCCTCTGTAAGAGGTTCTTGATATAACTTGACTCTACAACCACTAATATAGTTTGGCAAGATATCACCTTCTAAAGTAGCCAATTGAACCGCGCCGCTAGTGGAAATTCTGTTAATGATCATGGGTCCATATCCTTGTTTTTCCAACTTACAGGCACGTTGTTTTAGTGTGTAAACCAACACTAGATCTCCCTCTTTCAGTCCCTTATCCTTAATGTGTGCATCGAAGTATGCCTTTTGCCTTTTCTTTGCAGCGTAGATGCCTGCAGCCGCTCGTAGCCTTGTCTCACCTAAGCGTTCTAGATCAAAGATCCTAGATGACAATTCATGTCCATTCCACTCATGCTCTTGTGCTACTTTTAAAGCAGGGATTAAGAAATCCAGTGGTAGCACCGCATTCTGTCCAAAGACCATATGAAATGGGGTGGCATTGAGTACCGTTTTGTAGGCAACTCGGTAAGCCCAAACAGCATGATGAAGTTATTTGTCCCAATCAGAGCGTTTATTATTTACCAATTTTGTCAATACGTTACAAAGGATCTTATTGGTACTCTCGGCTTGTCCGTTAGCTTGTGGGTGATAGGGGGCAGACTTCTTATGTATCACCAAGAATTCTTGGAGAAGATTTTCAATGACTTCATTCAAGAAGTGTGTGCCTCTATCGCTCACCAACTCTATTGGTAGTCCATATCTCGTGAACACATTCTCGAATAAGAACTTAGCCGTAGTCTAAGCATCATTCTTTGTTGTGGCTTTCACTTCTACCCACTTTGTAAGGTAATCTATGGCTACAATAATATATTCTGCATGGGAGTTTCTAGCTGGGGGGTTAATAGGACCTATGAAGTCTATGCCCCACTTCAAAAATGCACGCCCTCCCATCATTGGCCTCAAAGGCATCTCATCTTTTCTAACTGGATATTGTGCACGTTGACATGTGTCACATTTCTTCACATAGGTATGTGCATCCATATGAAGAGTGGGCCACCAAAGTCCTGAGAATAGAATGGTCTTGATCACTCGGTCAGGACCAAAATGTCCACCTACAACACCACTGTGTGTAGTCTCTAAGACCTTTAAATAGTCTGATTCATGAACGCACGGTCTTAAGTAACCATCTTTGCCTCTTCGGTATAGGTTCTCTCCTACTAAGGCATAGCCTTGAGCCTCTTGCTCCATGCTTCGTCTTCTTGCTAGACTTGCCTCTTTGGGTAATCTTCCCGATCTCATAAACTCTACCAATGGAGCACTCCAATATGGAATTAATGATACTTGATAAAGGGTCGCATGCTCCACTGGTGGTCTCTCTCTACACATTGGACAATTCTTGATCCACTCATGTATTGCTTTGTCCATGCTAGGCCAATACACTCCTAAATGTTTCAAATTCTGCAATGTTCGTTGTTTAGAATAGTGATTTCCTAGCATTCCTTCATGGGCTTGTTGCAACCAACTACTATGTTCATCGTCTGCAACACAACAAGCTAATACACCCTCAGTATCTTGTTTGTACATGCTTCCTGCTAATATGTGATATTTTTGTGATTTTACAATTTCTTCTTGTGATGTTTTCACATTCTTATTTGCAGGGCCGAAGGTTAGGACTGGTACCAACTTATTTGCCCATTTAGGAACAACTTCTAAATTGAACAGATAAGCATCGGGTAATTCATCAGACACTCCTTGTGGTGACTCTCCTGAAGTGATGCGAGAAAGGTGGTCTGCCCGAAGGTGGGTTTTACCTTTCCTGACAACAACTTCAAAGTCATACTCCATTAGTAAGAGGAACCATCTTACTAAGCGTCCAGTATTGCAAGGTTTACTGACCAAGTATAACAAAGCTTGATGATCAGTGAAAAACTTGAACTTGTTGGCCAATAAATAGTGTCTAAACTTCTTCACAGCATATACCATGCCTAACCCTTCTCGCTCGATTGTGGTATAATTTCTTTCGGCTGGGTTTAGTTGTCTACTAGCATATGCTATGGGAAAATCTAAATTCCCTTCACCTGTGGGTTGTGCTAGCACACATCCTATGGCATGATTGGATGCATCCACATGGACATGGAATGGCTTATTCCAATCAGGAGTGGTCAGTATTGGTGCTGTGCACAAACGTTTCTTCAGTTCATTGAAAGAATTCTCGCATTTTAGACAACAAGGCATAAAGGGGTCTAGCTATGATTGTGTACATGTGGATAAACCTACGGTAATATCCACAATGGCCCATAAAGGCTTGTACCTCCTTAACATTCCTTGGCCTTGGCAGCTCCGCTATGGCTCGTACCTTATCTTCATCTGTTGAGATTCCATTCTTAGAAACAATATGACCTAAGATTTTACCTTGAGGCACCATGAACACACACTTTTCTGGGTTCAGACACACTCGATATTCTCTACACTTGTTGAAGATTTTTCTGAGCTCAGGAATGTGAAATGTTCTTTCTTGGGAATGAGCACATAAATCGTCCACATACACTTCTAAGCTCTTTTGCAAGAACTCTTTGAAAACATGACACATGAGCCTTTCGAATGTTGCAGGTGCATTTGTGAGCCCAAATGGCATCACACGAAATGCAAAGATTCCCCACTCTGTAGCAAAAGCTGTTTTGTGTTGATCTTCTGGGGCAATGGCTACTTGATTGTAACCTGAAAACCCATCAAGGAAGCTATAAACTTCCTTGCCTACAACACGCTCCAAAAGGTGTTCCGTGATTGGAAGTGGATAACTATCTCTGATAGTAGCGGCATTAACTTTTTTAAGGTTAATACACACTCGCAACTTTCCGTTCTTCTTGGGCACCACTACAATGGGGGACACCCATTCAGTATGCTCAATCTCATAGATGAATCCAGCTTCAATCAACCTATCAATTTCTTCTTTTATTTTGGTTGCATAGGTATCATTATATGTGTAGGACTTCTGTTTGGTGGGCTTGGCATCAGCAGTCATGGGGATAGTATGAGAGAAAATTCTTGGATCTACCCCTTTCAAGTCTCTATAGTGCCATGCAAACACATCCCTATATTCCCTTAATAGAGCTACGAGCTCCATTTCTTCTCTTGCACTTAGGTCATCTCCTATATATGTGCATCTCTCTTCGTTCTCTTCGATGGTCACTACAATCTTCTTGGTCTTTTCTTTATTATCATATGATTCTCCTATGATGGCCTCTCTCTTAGGCATTCGTACCAAAATTTTGCGGTCGTCAACTTCATATTTCTTGAAGTTTTCTGGTACTTCAAACAATGATTCCTCCTCTTCTTGTTTCACTGCTTTTCTTTTCGTTTTCTTTTGACTGCTCTCACTTCCATCCTTCGAATTTACCGTTTTAATACTTGTGAGAGGTTCTTCTTCTTTCTAGGTGAACACTCCTATATCTTCTAGATAGTGCTGCTCTGAGTTAAAGCAACTATCCATCACAATGGACTCTATATCATCGTCATTCTCTTCTTCTTCTATGACATCACTAGGATCACATTCTTCTAGCAAGGGCTGACACATGAACACTGAAATATCATAACCCTCCTCATCACAATGAGGTGTCCATTGTTCTTCATTGACAGCAATGTCCATGGTGGCTAAGATTTCTGGCCAACCATGAGGCTCAAATTCCTCATCTGGAAAGATCATCGATGTATAGGCTGGGTCTTTAATTGGTCTATCTCCTGGCGAAGTTCCTTCTTCTCTTGCCTTTAAACGTTTTTCCTCTTCCTCTGCGACCTTGCACATCCACAAATGAGTATCTTCATGCAACCATGATGGATCAGGTGAACTTTCAGAATGCACAGAGATGGAATCTTCTTTCGCTTTGTGGATAAAATTCCACTGTAGGGGTGGTACATCTCTGATGGTGTAATCCTTCAAATTGACCTTGGTGGTGACCCCTAAGTGCTGTAAGTACAAGGAGTTAGTTCCCCAATCCTGTACTATTTGCAATTGTCGTAGGAAGGGTCTTCCTAGGATCATCTCATAGACATTATTTTTCTCAAAGTCACATATAGCAAATGTATGTTCAAACTCCACACCACAACTTGTTAGAGTTATTCCTTCTAGCAATCCTAGAGGTCTTTCAAAATGGCCATCAACCATTTGAAGCTTCATTCAAGTTGGTCTTAATGTGGGTTTGCCCCATTGCTTCCACAAAGAGGTGGTCGCAATAGCAACACCCGCACCTGAATCTATGATTGCTTTGGTTGTGTAACCTTGGTAGGTGATTGGAAGATAGGTATTACCTTCTTCACCCTCACACGTCTGCTATTTTATCGAGAGGTATCTCTGAAACTTTTTGCTTAGAGCTTGCTTTTGGCATGTTGGAATCAGGTTCTGGAACCTGATCCTTCACATGATTCCATAGCTCAGGTTTTGCTTTGAGCAGCTCTTCTATAGTGAGATGACACTGAACCTTAGTCTTCTTCACAACATCGGTGTTCCTTGGAACCACTGAGTCTTCATTTCTTACTAGTATTGTGGGAGCTCTAATATGGAGAGATTCAGATTCCCATGGGCCTGGAAATTGAGGCAGTTCTTCTAAGGTATTAGATTCAAAATCTAACCTTTCATCTTCTTGTTGTTCTGCTTCATCTCCGTAAATAGATGGAATGTCTTGGGGAAATTGATCATGAAGATCATCAATCTCAGGAATAGGAGGGGAATTACCCTTCTCCTTGGCCCATTTCTCCTCTTGTATTTCCCGCAAGAACTCTTGAGAGTACTGTTGAATTGAAGGAGGTATTCCAGCATCCGTGGAATTAGGAACATAAGCTCCCATTGGTGGTGAGCTTCCTCTTTCCATAATTGGTTGAACCTGTGGTGGTAAAGAAACTTGTGGTTTGTTTACCAATTGCTCTAATCTTTCTAGTAAGCCCTGGAAATGCAAATCCGGTTTGACAGAGTTTGTCTGATTGAACTTTTGACTAGTCTCCAGTATAGCTTGAGCTTGTTCTACCATTTTCATGCACATTTTCATCCGTTCAATCTCTAAAGCTGCTCTAGGGTAACTCTTGTCTAGGTTTGCAACTGTTGGCCCTTCTTGAAGTCGAGCCTGGTAGGCCTTGAACATCATGTCCAAGTCTTCTAGGGTTGGATCTGCAAGAACAGACCCTGGTTGTGGTTTATTTACAATGGGTGGTGGGGTGGGATGAGGTGGAGTGTATGGAGTTTCGGCATGCGAGGGGTTTTGAGATGCAATGTCTTCTATTTCTGTTTTTGCGTCTTTCAAGCTTTCTTCTAGTTCCGATAACTTTTTATTCCACTTACGATTGGCCTTTTCTCTGGTATCCTTCCATGTTCTTGTTTTCCTCTTACTAGGCTCTCCTGATTCACTGGACTCCGATTGTTCTGCTGGTTTATCTTGTTTTAATGCTTGTGCCCTAGTAACTGCCTGTACAGGTGCCACATTACTGCTACTTTAACTTGAATCCGTCACTAAGCCTACCACATTAATGGGTGTAATCTTGGGTGCACTGGAGGGGTTTCTTGGACAATCTTTGGGGAGATGGTATTTTCCACAATCAGGACAAAAAGCTTGTATTGTGATAGCCTGTCCTAGACTCGGAGATGGTGGGTGGGGACAATCACAAAGGAAATGGTCGCCCTGACATCTAAAACATGGTCCTCTAGGGGCTTGTGGTCTTACTTGTCTCAATTGGGGCTTGGGGTTAGCATTTGTGTACATGACATTGGAGTATTCAGGCTCCCAATTTTGTTCCATAAGTGGTGCCTCATATTGATACAGATAAATCTCACTATGTTCAGGTGACTCTGTGTAATAAGCATGTGGACTACCTTCATGGGAGTAGTCTGAACTATGAGCATGGGAGTCATTATCTGGTATCAATGGGGTTAGTGGCACCAATGCTCTATTTGGATTTTCCTCTCCCACAGCATATTTGACTGGAATCACGTTGGCAGGAGCTGGTGGTTGGTTTCCCAAGACTAGTTGTGGCCTATATTGTGCCTGATATTGCTGTTGTGGTCTATAATATGGCTGTTGGTATTGGTTTTGATACCTACCTGGTTGGTAAGGTTGTTGATAATTTTGTCTAACAGCCTACCTATTATAGGGACAATCTTGAGCCGTGTGGTTTGTATATTTTCTCTCAATAGTGCAATATGGAGCATTCCTTTCTCTCATGTTCTGGTTGTGCAATGGGCATACATTAGCCATGTGGTCACCTCCGCAAGTATAAAACCGATTCAATGGAGTGACTCTCTGTGTTTGTTTATTTTGGACTCCCAGCTTCTTGGCAGCTTGCTCAGCTATCTCCTCTATTTCCATGGAGATTTTTGAAGTATGACTAGTAGAACTATCTGAATCCTTATAGAGTTTGGATAATCCTAACTCCTCGCCCAAGTTATCTTCTATGTCAATGCACATCCGCACACACTCTTCTATGGATCTAGGCTCTTTCAAGTACACATATGATCTTAACTTTGTGCTCAGTAAGCCATCTAAGAACAAAGCCACTTGTTTGGCTGGTGTGGGTAACTCTGGAGTAGGGCATCTTTCTAGGTATTGTCTGAACCTTCTACCTGCTAATCGCACTGTTTCTTGGGGTTTCTGCTTGAAGATATGGATCAAAGATGATGTGTTATGCCTGATACCACTCTTGGAAAATTCTACAATGAATTCTTCTAGCAGTTGACCTATATCGCGATAGTTGCGACTACTCAGTGGTTGAAACCAAGCTAAGGCAGTGCCCTTAAGAGTCAACCCAAATGCCTCGTATTGGGTGAACAAATCCTCAACCTGTTCAGCACTTAACACTTGTTTGAACTCGGCCACATGATCATAAGGATCTCCTGACCCGTCAAAATAATTCTTCATTGCCTTGATCACTTGAGTGGGTCTAAGGGTTCTTGGGTGCTCTCGGGGTCTAGGCAATGGAAAATCCTATTCATCTCTTTGTTGCCTATGTGCTTGATGTCTCTCTCTTTCAGGTCTTTCTTTGGACAAGTAGAACCTCCTGAATGGGGGGTCATTTACTAGGGATGGTAACATGAATGTGCCGGGTAGATCCTTGTTCTCTGAAGCCGTCAAGGTGGTTACTAAGTAAAAGCATCTGTAAAAATCGGGTTTAGGCAGAGGGTCACTAAAATATTCTGTAAATCCTGCTCTTGCCCAAACATGCGTTAAATCTTTTGTGTTCTGGAGCCCTTCGAACTCTCTTGAGAAGAACTGATATTTGGCCCATGTACGATAATCAAACGCCAAGTTGGCTTCAAATATAAAATCTACGTCCGCTAACAGTCCTGCCAGTCCTTGGAACCAATGGGAATTCCGATGAATTTTCTTAGTATACCCTCTAGGAGGGTCGTCAATCGGCATCGGTCCTGGAAATCCTTGGAACTCCGGTGATTGAGCCGTCGGTGGGACTCCGCTAGTAAATCCCCAATATTGGCAATTGGTGCACTAGGGCCCGCTTCTGATTGTCCTTCTGCCTGCATGATGTATGATGCGAGTGTGTGGCGGATCTGCTACAAAAGATTAACACATTAGCATGGAAATTAATTATGATCCCATTAAAGTGAGACCGCAATCCCTTTCCATAACCGATGTGTAACCCGTGTAGCCGAGTGTAGTGATGTGATTGATGCAATGATTCTTGCCGAACTAGTACAGGTCTCTAGACACCTACATGCTTGCAGATGATACATGCATTTCTTGATGAGGTGTTATTACAGATGATGTTGGGTTATAGTGTGTGGATTTATACAAAGTTCAGATGTGAGTGAATTATTACAAGGGTAGTGGTTAGTCAGGATGTGAGTAATGTTAGATAAGGGGATTGGAGAAGACTTCTGGATACGTTTCGATATCCACTTCCTAAGAGTTGGTGATCGGGTGATAGGTCTCTGCGGAGGTACAAAAGATGATATCGGGTTTGGTGATATGGAGGGCTAAAAAGCTTTCTGAAGGGTGTATTTTACATGGCTGGAGGGTTGAGCTATAATACATGGTTTGGGTACCCAAATCTGCGTGGGTGTGGGTCTGTTCATAAGGTACTTCTTGGCGATCCAAATTTGTCGAATGGTCGAACTTGTAGAAGAAGGTCGAGGGGATGTTGGATATTAACTCTACTTTTGCCTTAACTTCTTCTTGTCATTATCCGCATTGTTAAAATTCGTCGGTGCTTTCTGTTCTTTTGGCACCCATATTTGTCTTGTGCCACTTACTTCGTGTTGCTGAGACTGCTTTACTCTTTGTGTCGTCTGATATTGCCGTCGGTCTGGGTTCCTTCGTCGTGGTTGACTCTGTTGTGGGTGAGGTTGAGAGGTCGACTGGACGCTTTGCTTTGGAAAAGAAGGGAGGTCCGACACTTGCGTGACCTGCCCATTAGGAAGTGAGGCATTCTGTACCACAGATCTAGGCCAGTCCGCAGTGAGTGTGGAAGGATGGGCACCGCAGGGCGTTTTGACCATATGTCTGCTGATGCAACCCACCTGACCGCTGATTGTGTCCATCTGCCCTAGCGGTTGGGTAACTACCCCTTCTAGTTTGCAGGAAGCCCCACGGAAAATCTCCTGATGTCCTTTTGATTGACAACTATCTATAGCCAAGCCCGAGTGGGTTGGTGTAGACGTAACGTAACTGATCTGACCAAAGATCTTCCGGTCTTCCGTCACATGCATTTCATAGGGTCTATGGCTACAAACCTCAGTCGGAATGCCATTAGGGAAGTCAAGCGGTATCACTCGCTTCTGCTCTAAGGTTCCAATCTGTAAGGAGCCTTGTCTAAGATTTAGGTCACTGAGTGATCGTATAGCCAATCTGGCCAAGGATTAGGGGTTCTATTAGGTCGTCATCATGGCACACTAGTAGCTTTGCTATCATGGTCACATCCTTAATGAGGATAGGAAGGTCCACCTCACCCATGCAAGGGGTTTCCATGCTTCCTAGCCCTATGAGGTATGCCTCAATTGGCCGCATTTCTATTCCTGAGTCCTTATAGTGGGACCATCTAATCATGCTAGTTGCAGCACCTGAATCAATTAAAGCCCTGAGGTTTTGGCAAGGGTTGCCATGCTCTAGCCTGACTGTAATGAATGGTCTCCTGTCCACTATGCTAGGATGAGTGGTTGACTTTACTTGACACATGGCCATGGGATATCTGGGTGATGTTTCCAGAGGGTTATAATGTTCTCTCCCTAGTCCTTGTCTTCTAAGCTTCATGCGCTTAATGTGTTCTATTGCTTCTACCTGAGCTTTTGCTCGTATTCTATTTTCTTCCTCCTTACACTTCTTTGCATATCCTCAGTAAGAGGTTCCTGATATAACTTGACTCTAGAGCCACTAATGTAATTGGGCATTATGTCTCCTTCTAAGGTGGCTAATTGTACTGCTCCACTTGTAGAGAGTCTATTAATGATCATAGGTCCATAACCTCACTTTTCTAATTTTCATGCGTGTTGCTTTAGCATATATACTAGAACTAAATCCCCTTCTTTTAATCCTTTCTCTTTCACATGCACATCAAAATAGGCTTTCTGTCGTTTCTTTGCCACATATATGCCTGCTGCAGCTTTCAGCCTGGTTTCTCCTAATCGTTCCAAGTCCATTATTCTTGCTGATAATTCATGGCTGGTCCACTGATGTTCTTGTGCAACCTTAAGGGTCGGTATCAAGAAGTCCAAAGGAAGCACAACATTCTGACCAAAAACCATCTGAAAGGGAGTTGCATTGAGTACGGTCTTGTAGGCCACTCCATATGCCCAAACAATGTGGTGTAACTGTTTGTCCCAATCTGAACGTTTGTTGTTCACGAGTTTCGTCAGTATGTTACAAAGGATCTTATTAGTGCTTTCAGCCTGACCATTGGCCTGAGGATGATATGGTGCGGATTTCTTGTGAATCACCATAAAATCCTATAACAAATATTCAATGACGGTTTAGAAAGTGAGTTCCACGATCACTCACTAACTCTATAGGCAATCCATATCTTGTAAAGACATTCTCAAATAAGAATTTTGCAGCCGTGTGAGCATCATTCTTTTTCGTGGCTTTTGCCTCTACCCATTTTGTACGATAATCCGTCGCGACAATGATGTATTCAGCATGTGTACCTTTTGCAGGGGGGTTAATGGGTCCTACAAAGTCTATACCCCACTTAGAAAATGCACGTCCTCCCATCATGGGTTTCAATGGCATTTCATCTCTGCGAGTAGGAAACTGAGTTCTTTGGCATACATCACATCTCTTAACATAGGTATGAGCATCCATGTGAAGAGTGGGCCACCATAATCCTGCAAAGAGGATGGCTTTGATTATCCTTTCAGGTCCAAAATGACCTCATGCAACACCTTGGTGTGCAGTCTCTAGTATGCTCAGATAATCGCTTTCATGAACACATTGTCTTAGATATCCATCTCGTCCTCTTTTGTATAGATTATCACCAATAAGTGAATAGTCTTGAGCTTCCTGCTCTAGACATCGAAGGCCAATATACTCCTAGTCTATGCACAGTCTGTAATGTTCGATGTTTTGAATGATGTTGCTTTAATGCACCTATGTGTGCTAATTGCAACCAACTCGCATGTTCTGATTCATCTACACAACAAGCAAGAATCTTTTGATTATCCTGTTTATATATGCTTCCTGCTATGATTTGGTATCTCTGAGACTTGGTAATCTCTCCTTCTTTGATCTTTATTCTAGGATTCTTGGGTCCATACGTGAGAATAGAGACTATTGGTTTAGCCCATTCTGGTGCTATCTCCAGGTTAAACAAGTATGCATCTGGTAGATCATCCACTACTCCTTGAGGAGCTTCTCCTGAGGTTAGTCTCGAGAGGTGGTCAGCTCTAAGATGTGTCTTTCCTTTCCTGACTACCACTTCAAAATCATACTCCATGAGTAATAGAAACCAACGTATTAGTCGTCCTGTGTTACATGGCTTGTTGACTAAGTACAATAGGGCTTGATGATCTGTAAAGAACTTGAACTTGTTTGCCAACAAATAATGCCTGAATTTCTTTACTACGTAGATCATTCCTAATCCCTTTTGTTCCGTCGTGGTGTAATTTCTTTCTGCTACATTCAATTGTCGGCTCGCGTAAGCTATGGGGAGATCTATATTACCTTCATTCGTGGGTTGTGCTAACACACATCCTATGGCGTAATTGGATGCATCCACATGTACATGGAATGGCTTACTCCAATATGGGGTAGTCAATATAGGTGTTGAGCACAAGCATCGTTTAAGTTCATTGAATGAATTTTCACATTCATCTGTCCATTCAAAATTGGTTAAAAGAGAGTACAAAGGCTTGGCTATGATTGCATACATGTGTATGAATCTCCTATAATAACCACAATGACCCATAAGTGCTTGTACCTCTTTGATGTTTGTCGGCCTAGGTAATTCTGCAATTACTTTCACCTTTTCTTCATCCATAGAGATTCCATTTTTTGACACAATGTGTCCTAGAATTTTGCCTTGTCTAACCATGAAAACGCATTTTTCTGGGTTCAAACAAACCTGATATTCTCGACATTTGTCAAATATTTGTCTTGACTCTCGGATATGCGTCTGCCTGATATTAGAATGAGCACATATGTCATCGACATAAACTTCCAAACTCTTGCGTAGGAATTCCTTAAAAACATGACACATGAGTCGCTGGAAAGTAGCAGGTGCATTTGTGAGCCCAAAAGGCATTACACGAAATGCAAATATGCCCCATTCGGTGGCAAATGCCGTCTTGTGTTGGTCCTCTGGAGCAATGGCTACTTGATTATAGCCTGAAAAACCATCAAGGAAGCTGTAAACTTCCTTGCCCACAACTCTTTCCAATAAGTGTTCCGTGATAGGAAGAGGATAACTATCTCTAATCGTGGCGGCATTAACTTTTTTACGGTTAATACATGTTAAAAGTCAAGCTTCAAGCTAAGAATTTGTGGGGAATCTTTTATGGACATGTGGAGCAATCAAAGGAAGCCAAAAGCCATGAGATTCCATCAAGAAAATTCACTCAACCGCTCCCCAATTCATCTCAACTAAAACCTCCAAATTAGGAGGCTGATTTGGAAAGGTAGTTCCTAGATTTTAGGGGCACACTTCTCACTATAAAAGGAGCATGTATCCCGACTTCTTTAGGCCCATCTTCTTGGAGTTTTAGCTCATGTAAAGTGAGCACTAAGTGCTGGAGTTGTGATAAGCAAGCCCCTTGCTTGCTTGTTTCTTTTCTTTTAGTAGGCATATCTATGTGTGTGCGCAGGTAGTGTTGCAACTCTCTACCCCTGAGTTGTTAGCATTGGTTCTCCCTCATATTGTATCTATTTGATGTAACTCTTGTCTCATTGGATAGCTATTAGAGTCTATGTTGTAGACATTGTTTCTCCTTGTGTAAGCATGCATTTGAAGTGAAATTTGTTTTGTTGGAAAGCTCTTGGTGTCTACTACAGGTCTACAAAAGCTCACTAGAGTTCTCTGCATAAGCTCTGAGTAAGAGCATTTTTGGTGTGCAGAGGTCAAAGAAGGATACCTGTGGAGGTCATTCACGCTTCATCGTTGCTTAGGGGTTGAGATACTTCCCCCATCAGTGGTATCAGAGCATTTGGGCATCTTGGAGGTATCACATACAAGCAAGAAGACCTCTTGGAGTTGGTGGTTGAAGATTTGCATCAACAAAAGCTTCTTGGAGGTAGCTCACATCAAGGGGGAGCTATTCTACTCAAATTTGCAAGAGCACAAGGTGTCCATCTAAGGAAAGCTTTGGATTGAGGTAACCTCAGAGCCTCATTTTCATTTTACACACATTGGAGCATTAGCCAAGGGCTAGGTCAAGTACCAAAGACTAGATATGGGAGACTTCAACACTCAAATTGAAAAGCTAGACAAAGGTAACTATCAACCATGGAGATTTAGGGTCTCCAACTATCTTATGGGCAAGGGCCTTTGGGGGTTGATTAGTGGAAGTGAACCAAGACCTAGGTTGGATGAGAATCCAACTAATGACCAGAAAAGGGTCTTTAGGGAATGGAATGAAAGAGACAAGAGGGTTATCTTTATTCTTTCCCAACACATTAGCAATAGCATGATCGGCCATATCCAAGACTTGGATTCAAGCATGAAGGTATGGGAGACACTTGAAAGGCTTTATTCAACAAGCACCAAAGCAAGGAAGATCCAACTCAAGAATGAGCTCAACAACCTTAGGAAGAGCTCAGGGAGTAGCATAAATGACTACATACTTAAGGTCAAGGAGTTATCAGATGCATTGGGATCCATTGGAAGCCACGTAGACGATGAGGATCTTGTGGCTTATACTCTCAATGGTTTGAGAGATGATGAGAAGTGGAAACCCTTTACCACTTCAGTTTATGTAAGAGATAATCTTCCCAATTTTGAGCAATTGGTTGCTCTCATGGTCACCGAAGAAATGAACATAGGTGGAAGTTCAACTAAAAGCAAGGATGCACAAGTTTTCTATGCAGGTAATCAAAGGGGCAAAGGAAGACGAGGACAAGGAAGGGGCAAAGGAAGGTTTGGAGGAAGGCAAGGCCACTCAAGCAATCAAGGACATGACCAAGGCACCTCATCAAAAAGAGGGAGAGGAAGAACAAGAGGAAGAGGAGGACGACATCAACAAAACAGGAATCAAGATGGTGAAGGATGTTACATATGTGGCAAGTTTGGCCACTATGCTAGAGATTGCTACCAAGGAGGAAACCAAAGGAGCTATAATCAAGGTTCTTCATACAAAGGCCAAGGTAATTATGCTTCTACAAGTTCAGAAAATGACAATCTCTTGATGATGCACATGAATGGGAATTCAAGCAAAGTAGATAACACTTGGTATATTGATAGTGGATGTAGCAACCATATGAGTTGCAATGCTTCTTGGTTTACTAATCTACATGTTCCCAAAGGTAAAGGACATGTAGAAATAGGTGATGATACAGCCCATGAGATCTCCCATGTTGGAGATGTAGCTTTGGATGACAAGGAGGAAGGAAGATGTCTCAAGGATGTCTTGCATGTACCTACTATCACAAAGAACTTGGTGTCCGTTGGGCAAATGGTTGAAAGAGGCTATCAAGTAAGGTTCAACAAAGGTGGATGCTTTGTGGAGAACCCTAAGCAAGGTTACAAGGTCATGGCAAGAGGAAAGAAGCAAGGGAGACTCTTCACTTTGGAGGTAAATTCTCATTCCACTCAACATGTCTACTTCACATATGGAAACAAGAGGATTTCGGAGTTGGACTTGTGGCACAAGAGGATAGGTCACATCAACATACAAAGAATGAAGGAAATGCAATTCAAGAGGCTGGTTGAAGGTCTTCCCAACTTCCAAGGACAAGGTATGAAGCATTTATGTGAATCTTGTCAACTAGGGAAGCAAGCGAGACTTCCGTTCAAGAAGAGTGGCTACATAAGCCAACATCCATTGGAGTTGATACATACAGATGTGTGGGGGCCAACCAAAGAGCAATCCATTGGAGGTAACAAGTACTTTGTCACTTTTATAGATGATTGCACAAGGATGGTTTGGGTTTATTTCATAAAAAACAAATCAGATGTGTTTACATGTTTCAAAGCATTCAAGGCAATGGTAGAGAAGGAAACAGGTACATATATCAAGAAGCTAAGGTCCGATGGAGGGGGAGAATATTTCTCAAATGATTTTTCTGATTTTTTAATGGATCAAGGCATCAAGAGGCAAGTAACATGCAGGTACACACCCCAACAAAATGGAGTAGCAGAGAGAAAGAATAGATACATTGCCGATATCGCTAGAGCAATGCTTAATGAGATGAATGTACCTAACATGTTTTGGAGTGATGCAGCAAATACCGCCGTGTATCTTATGAATAGGGCTCCTACCTCAGGGATCCATGGCTTGACACCATATCAAGCCTATTATGGTAAGAAACCTAATCTTTCCCACTTGAAGATATTTGGATGTACTTGTTATGTACATTTGCCAAGTGAATTGAGGCACAAGCTACAACCAAAGGCAGAAAAGTGTGTGTTTCTAGGATATTCAAATGATCATAAAGGTTACAAGTGCTTCAACCCAAACACAAAGGACTTGAGGATATCAAGGGATGTAGCATTTGATGAGCTACTCCCTTGGTATAAGAAGTATGATTGTATGCAGGACTATGAAGAAGAAAAGCATGGACATGATGAAGAACAAATCGACCTAGAGCTAAGCGGCCCAAGGTGTTCCATCAATGAAGATAGTTCAAGCATGAACTCACCATGGAGGGGGAGATCTTCATCAAGCTATGAAGCATAATCAATCAACAAAGGCAAAGCAACATTGGTGGAGTTGGATGAAGAAGGTAATGAAGTTGAAGATGATGAAGGACACATGATGGAGAAAGAAGCCATGTCAAAGAAAGAGATCAAGTTCCCAAGGCAAAGGAGGTTTATTCCTCCAAAAGGTGAAGAAAGGAAGTCTTCTAGAGTTAAGTATCCAACTCAAAGGTTTACTTATGATTCATACATGGCAACTCATTATGCATATATGAACAAAGTAGTAGAAGATCATGAGCCCGATTGCTATGAAGATGCAAGCAGGTACACCGAATGGAAAGAGGCAATGCAAGAAGAGATCGACGCACTTGAGGAGAATCAAACATGGACTCTAGTGCCCAAGAAGGATAACATGAAGGTAATAGGTAATAAGTGGGTGTATAAAGTAAAGAGGAATTCAAATGGATCTATTTCTAGGTTCAAAGCAAGATTGGTGGCCAAGGGTTTTGCACAAACCTATGGAGTGGACTTTGAAGAGACATTCAGCCCCGTGGCAAAGATGAGCACCATTAGGACACTCATTGCAATGGCTGCTAGCAAAGGATGGAAGCTTTTCCAATTGGATATCAAGAATGCCTTTCTCAATGGAGACTTGGAAGAAGAGGTATACATGGAGAAACCACTATGTTTTGTTCATAAAGAGTTTCCACATCATGTTTGTAGGTTGAAGAAGGCACTTTATGGCCTAAAGCAAGCTCCAAGGGCTTGGAACCAAAGATTGGTGGACTATTTGATCAAATGTGGTTACAGTCAATGCAAGGCAGATCCATCTCTCTTCATCAAACAAAGAGGAGAACTTGTAGTCTACATGTGTGTGTATGTAGATGATCTTATCATTACAGGTAATGATACAAAGGGCATTGAGGAGATCAAGGCAAAGCTTGGAAAGGACTTTAGGATATCTGATCTTGGAGATCTTAGGTATTTTCTTGGCATTGAAGTTGTATACAAAGAAGAAGGTATTATGCTCATACAAAGGAAGTATATTCTAGACCTACTTGAGAGGTTTGGGATGCTACATTGCAAGCCTATTTCAAATCCCATGGAAGTTAATGTAAAGCTAAGCTCCATTGATGGAGAGCCATTAGAGGATGTAACTTTTTATCGCTCTATTGTAGGCTCTTTCAATTATGCCACAATAACTAGGCCTGACATAGCATATGGAGTTGGAGTGTTATCACAGTTTATGCATAGTCCAAGGACTACACACTTGCAAGCTGCAAGAAGAATGTTACGATATCTCAAGGCCACTATAAATGAAGGATTGTTATATTCATTTGATGATGATATGCAGGTCAAAGCTTATTCTGATGCGGATTGGGCCGGTTCCAAGGAGGATAGAAGAAGTACAAGTGGTTACCTAGTCATGCTAGGTAGCAAGATCATCTCATGGATTTCAAAGAAGCAACCCACGGTGGCATTATCTTCCACCGAGGGTGAGTATAGAGCTTTGGCTCAAGTCACATGTGAGCTAATGTGGATTAAGAAGTTATTTATGGAGCTTAATTTGCAGGTTGACACATATCCAATTTTTTGTGACAATATGAGTAGCATTCATCTAGCATCGAATCCTGTCTATCATGCTAGAACCAAGCATATTGAAGTGCACTATCACTTCATAAGGGAAAAGGTGATATCGAAGGACGTTTCAGTACATCATATTGGTACCAAGGACCAAGTTGCCGACATGTTTACAAAGGCTTTGGATGGAATGAAGATTTCAAAATTCAAGCAAAGCATCAACATGAAGGAGCTTGGATGAGGATGACGAATTGAAGCTTGAGGGGGAGTGTTAAAAGTCAAGCTTCAAGCTAAGAATTTGTGGGGAATCTTTTATGGACATGTGGAGCAATCAAAGGAAGCCAAAAGCCACGAGATTCCATCAAGAAAAGTCACTCAACCACTCCCCAATTCATCTCAACTAAATCCCCCAAGTTAGGAGGCTGATTTGGAAAGGTAGTTCCTAGATTTTAGGGGCACACTTCTCACTATAAAAGGAGCATGTATCCCGACTTCTTTAGGCCCATCTTCTTGGAGTTTTAGCTCATGTAAAGTGAGCACTAAGTGCTGGAGTTGTGATAAGCAAGCCCCTTGCTTAAGCTAGCCCCTTTCTTGCTTGTTTGTTTTCTTTTGGTAGGCATATCTATGTGTGTGCGCAGGCAGTGTTGCAACTCTCTACCCCTGAGTTGTTAGCATTGGTTCTCCCTCATATTGTATCCATTTGATGTAATTCTTGTCTCATTGGATAGCTATTAGAGTCTATTTTATGCTCACAAAGTCTCTGGATCATTCTCTGAGTAATCTGGGAGCAACATTCATTTTAGTGAAGTTGTGTGATTGATATCTCTCTTGGTGTGTAGGCTCTGTTGGAAATATTTTGCTCTCTGTTGTAAGGGCTGGTTCTCCTTCTCTATGTATCCATTTGCTATGATTTTGGTGTCATTGGGTAGCTATTAGAGTCCTCTAGAGTTGATCCAAGTGTGAGATTCATTCTCTGTATAATCTCTGAGAAAAGCTTGCTGGAGTGAAGTGAGGTATCTGCTTGACTGGCAGTTGTGAGCATTCAACTAGCTCATGTTGTAGACATTGTTTCTCCTTGTGTAAGCACGCATTTGAAGTGAAATTTATTTTGTTGGAAAGCTCTTGGTGTCTACTACAGGTCTACAAAAGCTCACTGGAGTTCTCTGCATAAGCGCTGAGTAAGAGCATTTTTGGTGTGCAGAGGTCAAAGAAGGATACCTCTGGAGGTCATTCACGCTTCGTCGTTGCTTAGGGGTTGAGATACTTCCCCCATCAATAGACACATGCAATTTTCTATTTTTCTTGGGCACTACCACAATGGCGGATACCCATTCGGTATGCTCAATCTCGTAAATGAATCCTGCTTCTATCAAACGATCTATCTCCTCTTTAATCTTAGCAGCGTAGTTATCATTGTACGTGTATGGTTTCTGTTTCGTAGGTTTTGCATCTGGAGTCATAGGGATTCTATGAGAACATATGTTTGGATCTACTCCTTTCAAATCTTTGTAACTCCATGCAAAAACATCTCTATATTCGCGCAATAGGGCAACTAATTCTTCTTCTTCTTCCTTCGTCAAATCATGCCCTATGTATGTACACTTTTCTTCTTCTCCTTCTATAGAAACTATTATTTTCTTGGTTTTCTCTCGGTTATCATATACTTGTCCGTCATTCGCCTCTCTATTAGGCATTCGTACCATGATTCTTCTATCTTCGATTTCATATTTCTTGAAGTTCTCGGGTACTTCAAACAAAGATTCTTCTTTTTCTGACATGGTTTCTTTCTTCTTTCTTTTCTTGCCTTCACTTTTGTTAGTCACTTGAGTGGCTATTCTCACATCATTCATAACTTCTTCCTGTTTCTTAGGGTGAGTTTCTACTTCGTAGAAATATTCTTCTTCTGATGCAAAGGGTGGGTCCATAATGATTGACTCTAGGTCGAAATCGCTCGTATCCTCAAATGCATCAGCACTAGGTTCACATTCTTCAATAACCGAATCACACATGATTGGCTCTATCGTGAAGACTGAAATGTCATAGCCATCCTCGTCACAGTGGGGTGCCCATTGTTCTTCATTGATGGCTACATCCATGGTTGCTAGGATTTCTGCCCAACCATGGGGTTCGAATTCTTCATCTGGAAATACTACAGGTGCGTAAGCTGGATCTTGAAGGGTTCGTGGATGTTGTTCTGCACCTAAGGCCCTTGCTTCTTACCTTTCTTCCTCTTGTTTTGCAACTTTACACATCCATAAATGAGTGTCCTCGTGTAACCATGAAGGGTCTGACTCTAATGAGTGTATTGATTCTGTTTCTACTTGTGTCTTATGGATGGTATTCCATTGTATTGGGGGTACATCTCGATGTGAATAGTCTTTAAGATTGACTTTGGTAGTCACTCCTAAATGTTGCAAGTACAAAGAATTAGTTCCCCAATCTTGTACAATTTGCAACTGATGCATGAATGGTCGTCCCAATATCATCTCATAAGCATGATTTTTTGCAAAGTCACAAATGGCGAAAGTATGCTCAAATTCTACACCACAAGTGGTGAGAGATATACCTTCTAGTAAGCCTAATGGTTTTTCTATGTGTCCATCAACCATTTGTAGCTTCATCCTGGTGGGTCTTAATGCTGGCTTACCCCAACGTTTCCAAAAAGCGGTGGAAGCTATGGCTACTCCGGCTCTTGAATCTAAGATGGCTTTCGTGGTGTAGCCCTGATGGGTTATCGGAAGATATGTGTTACCTTCCTCTCCTTCACTTACATCTCCGATCTTTTCTACTGGTATCTCCGGTACCCCCTTATGTGATCCTATCTGAGAGGCAGTTGTAGTAAGCTCAGGGAATTGATTTGCTACATGTTTCCACAATTCCGGTTTAACCTTTATCAACTCCTCCACAGTGAGAGTACACTGTACTTTAGTATTCTTGATTACTTCCGTGTTTCTAGGGATTACTAATTCTTCATTCCTCACTATTATCGTGGGTGCTCTCATACTAATAGACTTAGCTTCCCAAGGTCCTGTGAACTGAGGTAATTCTTGTAAAGAATTAGATTCAAATCCTATGTTTTCGCTCAGTTGCTCTTCCTCTACATCATCATAAATAGAGGGAATGTCTTGGGGAAATTGCTCCTGCAAGTCGTCTATTTCTTGAATAGGAGGATGAGTTCCTTGTTCTTTTCTCCATTTCTCTTCTTGGATTTCCCTCAAAAATTCATGTGAGTACCTATGTAGGGAAGACAAATTGTCTTGAATTTCTGTATTGGGTACTTGAGACAGGGATGGTGCATTCCTTTCCTGTGTCTCTAGGACACTAAGATTCTTGTGCTGATCCTTTTTCTCTTTGCTTTCTATCAAGTATTCTAGCCTCTCCATTAGTCTTTGAAAGTGTAGTTCAGGTTTTGCCATGTTATTCCAATTAAGATATCTAGAGGCTTCGAACAAAGCTTGTGCTAATTCTACCATCTTCATGCAAAGTTTAGTTCTCTCAATTTCTAGATCTACTCGAGGGTAGTTCTTACTCATTTCAGGTACTTGAGGTCCCTCTTTTAATCTAGCCTGATATGCACGAAACATCATATCTAGGTTTTCTGGTATGGGTTCCGCTAAAACTGATCCTGACTTTTGAGCTGGATTCTCTTGATTCAATTCCTGTGAAGTCAATTCTAGGATTTTGGCTCTCGACTCTTTTAAACTTCCTTCCAACTCAGTTATCTTTTTACTCCACTTTCTCTTTATCCTTTCTCTAGAATCTTTCCAAGATTTCGTCTTTTTACTGCTGGATTCTGCCACTTCACTATTGCTGGCTACTTTTTCCTGATTAAGCTGTTGGTTCTGTAAGAGCGTCTGGGCTCTTGTTATAGCTTGGATAGGCACGTATGTAGGATTGGATCCATCTGCGTTATTTACAATACCTATCACGTTGATCGGTGTCACATTTGAAGCATTAACAGGGTTCTAAGGACAATCTTTTATGATGTGCTCTTTACCACAATCGGCGCAAAAGCCTTGTATGTTATAGTATTGTGATTGTCCTGATATCGGAGGATGTGGACAATCCTTTATGAAGTGATCTCCTTGGCACCTAAAGCATGGTCCTCTAGGGCCCTGTGGTCTTTGTTGTCTTACTTGGGGCCGTGGATTTGGGTTTGTGTACATCACATTAGCATAGTCTGGCTCCCAACTAGGTTCCACTGGTGGACTATCGTAATGATATGTCTCCACATGTTCTGGTGACTCCGTGTAATATGCGGGTGGACTATCTACATGCGTAGAGTCAAAACTATTTGAGTTCGGGTCACTCTCTGTGATCAAAGGTGAAGAAGGCACTAAGGCCCTACTTAGGTTCTCTTCTGCAGCAGCGTATTTGACTGAGATGACATTCGCTGGTGGGGGTGCCTGCTGAGCTAAGATGGGTTGAGGTCTCTGTTGAGCCTGGTATGGGTAGTTCTGAGGAGGCCTATAGTAATAAGGTTGAGCATTGTATTGGCCTTGATACCTACCTGGTTGTGCGTATGCTTGCGGGTAGTTCTGTCTCACGGTTTGTTTGTTGTATGGGCAGTCCTGAGCCGTATGATTCGTGTATCTTCTCTCAATTGTACAGTATTGGCCACTAGGGTTGGCTTGTGGTTGTGGTGCATTGGGGCACACATTTGCCATATGATCACCACCACAGGTGTAACAACGCTTGTTTGTTAGTACCCTAGGTTTACTAGAAACTCCTAGTTTCTGGGCCACTTTTTCTGCTAGGTCTTCTATTGAGCTAGACAATTTTTGGATACTAGAGAGGAACAATCCGAGTCCTTGTAGACTTTTGAGAGTTCCAACTCATCTCCTAAGTTGTCCTCAATGTCTTTGCATATTCTTACACACTGTTCTAGCGTTCTGGGTTCTTTTAGGTACACATAGGAGCGTAGTTTAGAGCTCAACAAGCCATCTAGAAACAATGACACTTGCTTGGCCTGTGAGGGTAGCTCTTGCATTGGACATCTTTCAACATATTGTCTAAACCTACGTCTTGCCAGTCTAACTGTTTCCTGAGGGGTCTGTTTAAAGCTATGAATCAACGAAGACGTGTCATGTCTGATTCCACTTTTAGAGAATTCAGTGATGAATGACTCTAAAAAGTGATGGATGTCTCTAAATTGCCTCTGTTGCAACGGTTGGAACCAAGTTAAAGCGGTATTTTTTAACGTTAGTCCAAATGCATTGTATTGCGTGAACATGTCTTCAACTTGTTTTGCTCTTAGTACTTGCTTGAATTCTGCAACATGGTCATAGGGATCTCCTGTCCCATCAAAGTAGTTTTTCATGGATTTCACTAACTGAGTGGGTCTTAGTATTCTTGTGTGTTCACGTGGTCTAGGTAGAGGAAAATCATCTCTACGACCTGGTATTCCATGATCTCTTTGTCTATCCGCTCTATTAGTGTCCGTGGTTGTTCTATCTCTCCCTATGGGATGAGTGAAGCTTACTTCGGGTCTTTCTTTATTCTTTTCTCTTTGCATGCCATGGGCTGAGGATGTTCCTACCCCTTGTTGGTTCGCGTTTACGTTTGTTCGTGATGGAGGGAATACCAATTCACCTCTCCATGTGTATGTGTTTCTAGCGTGGTCAGGCACCACAAAGACTCTTTCTGAAGTCTCATCCAGGTATACAACCTTTCCAGGTGTATCCGGGTCCTTGAACTCATAGATTATAATGGAACCTACCTCGCTAGGTTGTTCCGTTTCGTATCTCCAAAATGCTTCGTCTGTTTCTTTATTTACAAACAGCTCTATACTTCTGTTGTCCTGAGGAGTCCATTCTAGAACTAGTACTTGTGTCAGTATAGATTTCCCTCTAGGTGTTCTAGGCTCTTCTAATGGTTCTTTTCCTTGAGATTTTTCTTCTGTCTGTATCTGAATCACGCCAAACTCGTTCGTATTGTTTGGCTTCATACTTAAGATGTACATCCTTCCTTCTTTGTCTATGTACGCGTCTCTCTCAAATTTCACCACTGGATGTTCCAATCCAATGGGTTGATCGGGGTTGTGCATTTGCACCACTTGCCTTCGCAAACCATCCTCATAGATGCGAGCACCTAATCGGTTGGTTCGGAGAAATTCTAACTGAGTCCTATAGGGTCCTTCGGGTCTTTATAAGTATGCCACATTTGACCCTCCTTCTGGTCTATCTGTGCTAAATTCCATTTCTGATTCGCTAGTATCTGAGCTCTCGTAGGGATAACTAGTGTTCAATTGTTGAGCCCACGATCGTGCAGTAGTTCTTACACTTGCCTCTAATGATCTAAGGCTTCGTCGGTCTGACTTACCTATATGTTTGCCCGATCTAACGTTCATTAATTTTCTTCCTTGCACACTCAGTACACGCTCAGATCGTCAATGATTCTTTTTTATTACTTTCTTGATTCTTTTTAAATTTCTCTAGATTCTTGTCTTAATGTATGCGTCAGGAATTCGACTTTCTGTGGTACTTTGAGTTCTCGTTCCGTCAGACTTATGTTCTTTCCTTTAGGTTTTCGTGTCACACACCTTTACTTTAGTCTTGAACTTGATAAATTTAATTCTCTTAAACTTGAGGCGTTCCTATCGTCTTGAATCCACAATGCTAACGTTTATCCAAAGCTAAGAATTGACTGAGGGGGTTGAGTAATCTTCCAACCTCGAGTCAGCTTTTTTGGTTGCTCTGATGCCCAAGAAGCCGCGCTTCCCAAGCTTTATGCCCTTCACTGCCTTGCTTTGGTTGCCTTTGATTGCCCTTGCTAGACCTGGAAAAATTCAATGTTAGACCAATTCAGAGTTGGATGATCAAGCACTTGAGCTTATACACCCTTAAAGTCCCTTCCCTTTTGCCCAACTTTTCAATGCTTGCCCCCTGGCTTTCTAGTCCCAAACTAGGTCAACCTCAATTTAGCTTATCTAAAAATAGACGGACTTTCTAATGAGCTATAAAGCTCAAAAAACGGACTTCGGATGAAAAAGTTATGACCGTTCAGGCCCTCAGAGGTAAAAACTAACAAACAAGTTTTTCTTCAAATATGAGCTATGGGGTCTCCTATGAATCTAATCTCCCAAAAATTTCCCAAAAATAGCCCCAAAATTGGCCAAAAAATGAAACCCTAAAATTTGCGATGGGGGTCCACAATCGTGATGGCGTGAGACAATCGCGATGGTCTGGGACCGTCGCGATGGCGTGAAGGTGAACAATCGCGATGGTCCAAATGTGAACAATCGCGATGGCTCGATCAGGTGGACAATCGCGATGGCGTCAGTCAACGGTCAATGTGAACAATCGCGATGGTCCAAAATGAATCGTCGCGATGGTCACAAGTGCGATGGCGTGAGCCAACCGCGATGGTCAAGGCGCGATGGCGTGAGCCAATCGCGATGGTTCAACTTTCGAGGTGTCGCGATGGTCTGAGTGTATCGTCGCGATGGCGTGATGTGCGAACCGTCACGATGGTCTAGCTTGCCACGTGGCAGCGTCGGCACGATGGTGTGAGCCAATCGCGATGGTGTGGGGTCAACCGAACAGTCGCGATGGTGTGCAAACCGTCGCGATGGTCCAAATGAACCGTCGTGATGGCTTGAGACCATCGCGATGGTCCGGCCGAGCCGTCGCGATGGCGTGAGCCAATCGCGATGGTGTGACACAATCGCGATGGTCTGACACCGTCGCAATGGTCCACCAAAGTATGATTTTTTGCAATGCAAGTATGGATTCCTAGAGGCGCAAGTGTGCTCTACACGCTGGTGTGGTCGCCTTCTTCAAATTTCGAACTTTGCAGACCATCACGATGGTCTGACACAGTCGGCAATTCCTGACAGAAACTGAGAATTTTACCTTTTCCAAGCTTTCCTGATGCACTGGAGCACTGTACCTGCAAGAAAACTCAAAAACACAGTAGCACATGCAAGCACACAAGCTCTCTCTCTCTCGCACATGCACAAATGAGGGGAAATGAGGAGAATGGGTGGATATGGTGAATTTTCTGATTTTTTTGGAGATGAAGATGATGATGCGGTGATGAAGATGGAGTGTGGGGGAGGTGAAAAACACTAACAACTAAGTGAAAACAACAACAAAAACTGAAATTTTTACCTTCCAACACCACTTCTTGCTATACTCTTACCATCACACATTCGTCCTAGACTCGATCCCGGACAATGGTGCCAAATTTGGTGTTGCTCTAGCACAATGGTGAGAACCATGTTAATAAGCTCCACCTCCTTAATGTCAATCCGTGGAAGAGATAGGAGTGATATGAAGATCGTGAACGTGAGATGAAGTGAGAGTGAAGGTGAGAAGCATAGAAATGCACACACACATACACACACACTACGAAGAGACAAGCAAGACACAATGGAAGGTGAGAAATTAACTCTATTGCTCAAGAACACTCTTACAATCTCAAAATAGCTCTAAGCTCTTCTCTACTCAAACAAGCTAACACTAAGTAACCTCTAAAATGAGCTCTCTAGCTCTTTTTATAGTTTCTAGACTAGTTTTGACCGGTTTCACATCTAGTGACCGGCATAGTTAAAAAATAGGTCCTAGATGCTATTTGGAAGGGTAAACGGTGTCTAAAAATAACGAAAATTGATATGCGCATTCTACCTAAGCTCCTCAAGCTCGAGGACTCCTCGGCTTGCACAAAATGGAGCTATGGATTACAAAATGGGGTTTTCTATGTTACATATGTTACAATGAGTGATAAAAATAATTGTTGAGTGTTTTGAGAATTAATTAAAAACATATTTGTTTGGAAACTTGATCCAACTGGCTCCTTGCTCCGTCGTTACATGCTTCTGCGTCTTCTATGCCTCTTGCTGCTTCCAACAAGCAGGAATATGAACAAGAAGTTCTACAGGAACTTGATGGTGCCCCGGCTTATACGAAGCAATTGAAAAAGCTGTATGATACCATTAACCGAGTTCAAGAACAACACAAACTGTCCCTGGCAACAGGAAAAGCCCTCATGAACCAAATCCTTGAGGAGGAAGGTGTGGACGAGCAATACCGAGCAACCCTTGACATGATAGCTGATGCGTTGGGGGTACCTGAGACGGTGCATACCGCTCTCGCATATTCACGAAGATCGGAACAAAGATACGATAGACGCCCCCCTCGATCAGGAAAACAAATGAATGTATTAGTATCAGAACCAGAGGGCACCACATCCACAACAACGGGCACAGCTCATACCATTCATGACACTGAGGAAGCACATACATCCAGTACACCCCCGTCACCCCCCTTACCCCCTCTCCCTCGAACTCCACCACCTTCACCTCCCACTACTAGGGAAACCACTACTGTCACCGCCTCAGGGTCCACTTGCCATACCGAAGCACAGACTGTCAGTCAACCCACACAACCTACAGAACAGATCACCACCAGTCTTGTATACACTACCACTGATACTGTAATTCTAACTGTAGCCACGGAAAACCCCGTTCCTCCTATCACACTTCCTGCCGATTCATATTCACAACTACACACACCACTTTACACCTTCACCACCATCACCGCACCCACAATTCCCATGTTCACAATCACTCCCATGACTGCATCCACTTTTGATTTCATGGACATATCAACCACCTCCGCACCACTCCCTCCCCCCATACGTCCACAATCTCCCATTCCCCCACCACCAACTTCACCCTTTTCAAGCACAACATACACGCTCCCATTCCCTTTTCCCTTCCCTTCTGCATTCAACACCTTTCCCGCATCCATCCCTGTTAATAATGTATTTAATAATATGTACCAATGTATGTCTCAACTACAACAACATTACCAGCACCTAGATACTCAGCATACGAGCCTCTTCAGAAACCATGAAACTCTCCAAGCGAGATTCATTGATCTAGAGAAGGAGAAGCGGCTATTACAACAGAAGTATACTACACTGCAAGCACAACATGATCAATTAGTTGCCAATCCACCCCAGTCAGATACTGAAGAAAAACAACAACTTGATGATATGTTACACGCCCAGATAACAGATAATCTCAAGCTTCGCCGTAACCTCGCCTTACTACGAAAGCACATGTCCGCAGCACTCAAAGAGAATAAGAGATTGCAGAAACAAAAAAAAGAAAACCTGGAAGCAGCAATGGAAGGTTCCCCGCATGAAATAGACCCAGAAAATTTCCAAGGCCATCCCCTCGGAGAATATGCAAATTGTGTTGGAAACCCATGCCGACCTCTTGAATGCCCACGCAGCATTAGAAAGAGAAAGAGATGACCTACTAAAGCAACTGGCAACTAAGCAAGAGTCACCAAGCAAAGTTACAACCGCAGTCGACACATCTAAAGAAGTCGAAGCACTCCGAGCAGAACTAGAAGAACTACGAAGTAAAGTTCTTCAATACAAGCGTCAACCCTCTCCCCTAGTGGAACCGGAACCTGAAGACTTAGTGCCAATTGAAGTGGAAGAGACTTTTGAAGACCCATATATTCCCATGCAAGCACCCAGAGGTAAGCAAATGGAAGAAGGAATGGACACGATTGAGATCGAAGCTCCTGAATGGATGCAAAGGTTAGAGAAGGTTGCTACAACCCATGACGAGAGAGTTGCAGTACAGATAGCGTATATGTCATGATTGGAAGAAGTTGTCATAAAATCGGATTATTTCAGAAACCTCTCCCATCATAGGTGGATTGGCACGTTCGATGATTTATATGTCCCATTTTGTGTCCTCATGGCAGATTATAATGCTAAATCAAGCACCGCACAATAAAAGAACCAACCTCGGTGACACAGTTTGCACCAGAAGATATCCTTGCAAGTGCCACGCATGGGAATATATTCCAACCTACCTGGAGGATCCGTCTGCTTGAAACCTACCCTGAGATGGTACGCACGTGGAATAACATGCCTTTATATATCAAGTATAATCCCTACTACTGCCCTATCTTTCGAAGAAGATCTTGTTCGGAGTACACAAAAACAGTGCTGACAGTCAAAGGATGTGAAAAATGGCTCAATTATGTCTACTTAGCCCCACCTAGAGGCCAACCCATAGTAGCATACATGATTTCAAGGATTTGGCATTGGGGGGTCAGGTTCAAGAATGTTCCAGATGTCATGGCACAGATGTGCCTCAAAATTTTTGAGCTCATGCTGGTTACATTCAGGACATTTAAGAATATCAAAGAACCTCATCTTTCGGCTCTCAGATTTAATGAAGGGAATCAGGACCTGGCCTACAATATGAGCACCACACCATCCATTAACGTCATATATGCATGGCATGCCCGTATCAAGTATCTACTTGCTTGCTTCAAACAGACGTTTGAAGAAATGTTTATCACGGGGTTCTGGGAATATCATTCAGAGATATTCATTCCCAGACCATCTCATCTATTACAGTTATTTGCGGTGGAACAAGCTCTGCATTCCGAAAAGCTACGTATGCCACATCCAGAAGTTCCAGGGCCAGTAGACTGGGATGCCCTACTCACTGATTTGGCCAAAGGGTTAAGAATAGCAGAACATCATTTAGCCACAGACGTTGTGGAGTACTACATCCAACGACCCACTCAACAAGGGTCTGTCAAAGACGACAGATGCGAGAGAGGGGGGGGTGTTGGCAGCAGTCAAGGAACTGAAGGACTCACAAGACAAGGAAGCCAACGAAGGGAGTTGGAGCGAAGACAAGGCACAAGCAGACAGAGTAGTCAACGAAGATTTGGCAAGTAGGCCATTATTTTTTCATGAAGCTAAATCATATCAAAGAGGTGGACACACAAGGAGAAGGAGCAAGTAGGGAGCTCGAAGAAATGTATGTCAAACTGTTAGAAGAAATCCCTACAAAAATAGTGATTCTCATCACTAACAATCATTTTTAAATACCATTCCACCTTTTTGTAACTCCATTTTGTGAAAGCCAAGGAGTCCTTGAGCTTGAGGAGCATTAGAAGTAGCTACCTATCAATTTTCATATTTTTTAGACTCCACACACATCACTACCTAAATATATCAAGATGCACATCCTATAAGTCTTATTCTTCTTCTCTGCTAAGAGAACAAGTGCTCCAAAGGGAGAAGAAATATGTTTTATAAGTCCTTTTTGGAGTAGATCCTTAACTTGATTAGCTATTTCTTTTTTATGTAAAGGTCCATGCCTATAAGGTGCTTTATGGGGAGGAGAACTACTAGGAAGTAAGTCTATACTATGGTCAAGAGTTCACCTAGAAGGTGGTAGTTTAGAAGGAAAATCATCCATAGAACAATCTTGATAGGAAGCCATGAATGATTATGTGCATTATGAAGTATATGTATAATCAACTATGTTATTGACAAAAACAATACATGAATTTTAGCCTTTCCTAAATGCACGTTTTACTTGAGTATGACTAAGTAATGGAAATGGTTGGAATTCATGCATTGCAAAGAAAGAAATATCTAGATTGTGGAACTTAAAACTCATTGTGTGTGCATGATAATCAATGCATGGATTATAATGATGATGAAAATGCATACCAAGCATAACATCATAGGATTGGAAAGGAGTAATTAAGAATGTGTATCTATCTATGTATGAACCTATAGAAATCTGAATGTTATGTACTTCACTTGTAAGATTATATCTATTTCCTTGAAATGCAGCCTTAACTTTATACATAAAAGGTACTGGATGTAATTGAAGATCTTGCACTAGTATATAAGAAATACAATCACGAGAGCTACCATCATCATGTATAATATTAACAACTTTACCATTAATAGTACCTTGCATACAAAGTAAAGAATGACTAGAAATTTTGTTACCCAAGGTACTTAGATCCTTTTACAATGCTTCTTCAATCCAATCAGGTTGAGTGTCATCATGAACCACCTCCATGTTGTGTACTTCAACTCTGATAGGCTTTATGTCATTAGTTCAGAACCTACATTTAGCTTTAGTATGAGCAAACTTACCACAATGCGTGCAAGTGATATGGGGTCTCTTTTGTTGAGCATCCATCATCATAGTGTGAAGGGTTCGAGGTTTTTTAGGTTGTAAAGGGGTTGTCTTGGGTACTGGTGAGAAATTGGATTGGGGAGGGCACTAAAAAGTAGGTGGGCATTGAAAAGTAGTGAAAGGATGCATAAAAGGAAAATTGGGCTTGATTGGTTTTCGTCGTTGATGTGTTTGTTGTAAGCGAATGGACTTGGTGATCGACCGAAAGTCTTTCTCAACATCATGTGCAAAAGAAATAGTTTCATAGAGAGCCGTGAGAAGTAGTGTGTTGCATTTGGCTTGGATTTCCATCTCCAAACCATCTTCATACTTCCGTTGCAAGGTGTCTTCAAGAATCATTTCAAGCAAACAAATAAGTAATAGTCGTTGCCAAAAGTGTTCAATGTAGGTAGATGTAGTATCTCCATCTTTCCATCCAAAAGTTGTCCATGATCGATGAGCACATAAATGGAATTGGGGAGGAAGGAAAGACTCCTTAATTTTTATTTTAAATGTTGTCCATGTGGTGAGGCAATCGGTGCTATGCCACAAAACATTCCACCATAATTGGACCTTATCCACCAAATGATTAGTAACAAATTTCACTTTCTCAATTTTAGAATATGATTCGTCAGAATAAAATTGAGAAAGCCATGAAAGAACAAATTGACCATCCTTTCGTCCATCAAATCAAGAAAATTGGAAATTTTTGGCACCAATCTTGGAGTGCATGCCTTCTTCTTGAGTAGTGATAATGGCCTTCACCATCCTAACTAAGTTATTTTCATCACTCTACATTTTTGGGCTACAACATCACATTCTTTTATTTCATTTTGAGCATGTTGGAGTTCGTGTCACAAAAGCTCCAATCATTGCTCAACTGATGCCCTGGGTAGGGATGATGTACCAAAATCCTCGGTATTATGGGTAGGGTCCATGGCATTATATAGAATCAAAACATAGGACTAAGCATGTGAAAAGAATTTTAACAATAGTGTATATAATAATAATAAATAAATAAATAAATAAATAAAATGAGAGTGTTTGATAAATAAATAAAGGAAAGGAAGTATTAAATAAATAAATCAATAAATCAATAAATCAATAAATCAATAAATCAATAAATCAATAAATCAATAAATAAATAAATCAATAAATCAATAAATCAATAAATAAATAAATCAATAAATAAATAAATCAATCAATAAATCAAAATAAATAAATAAGGTGAAGAGAGTATTGAAAGTTATGTTAAATATCAATTAAAAGGAATGGGATATCAAAAAGTGATCATGGACTATTGGATAAAGCATATCTCTTGTAAGTGTGAGTTTGTGGGTTCAAATCCCCTTCATGCTAAATAAGGAACTAAGTAAGCTAACTGGAGAAGTAAGTAGGCTAACTAGGGAAATAAGGAAGCTTTTATTGCCGCTCATAAGTTAGAATTGGTTCACTTGTAGCCAATGGCTACCAATAGAACCAAAGGGAACCAAAGTAAACCAAGAGAACCATGAGTGCCAGAGAAGCCAAAGATACCATAGTTATGCCATAGTTCTATGTCTTAGTCTATCCCTTGGAGTAAGCCAAAGGAGTAACCGAATTCATAACCAAATTGATAAACGAACGTGATAAATGAATTTGAAAAACGAACCAAACTCGAATAGTGAATGGTGCACAGGGAGCATAGTGAGCATATCAGCTCAGTGAGCATAGTGAGTACAATGTGCACAATGAGCAAAGTGAGTACAGTGTCATAGTGAGGATAGTGAGTACAGTGTCACAATGAGCATAGTGCACAGTGTGAGAGCACCACGGTGCATAGTAACAAATTCAAAAAAAATCAAAACCACACTGATGAACCAAAAGCAAACAAACTTGATAAACAAAAACTTGGATTGTATGATCGAAACGGATGTCAAATCGTGAATGGACACCACGAATCACAACCAGACACCGAGAAACCACCTTCACAGACACGCCTTGGCTCAGATACCATTGTTGCCCATATCTAACAGACTCACGTATGTAGAGGAAAGTACAAAAACGAGATCTCACAAAAGCATAAACAAAATAGAAAGAGACAAGAGATTGGATACTAGATTGGGAACAATATCCCCCCTCACACTCTGATGGATGATCTATCAGAGCATGTGTATTTATAGGTATTTTTCATTACGTCTTGAATAGAAGATACATGAGGGTGTCACTTCGAAAAGTGTGTGTTTACAAAAATCTACTATATTTACAAAATCATCACTTTTTAAGCGATCTACTATTTTTACAAAAATGATGCTTTCTAAAGCGATCTATTATTTTTACAATAAAAATTCAAAATACTAACTATCTTCAAAAATATTTGAATAAATCCATGCACGTTCACAACCTTATGAGTCTTTACCTACTAAATCAAAATACAAATCACATTAAAAGCCTCAAGACATTGAGTTCCATATAACATTCCATATTCCATAAATTATAGCAGCACCTCTACCCAAACTTGACTTCTATCATTGTTACTATTTAGTTACCCTCTAAGGTACATGAAAGGTACAATCAATGAAGACCTCTATTATTCATATGATTGTGATTTGAAACTAATTTTTTATGCAGATGTTGATTGGGCTAGCTCCAAGGATGATAGAAGGAGTATCTCAAGATACAAAGTGATGCTTGGGAAGAGTTGTGTATCATGGATGTCAAAGAAACAACCCACAGTTGCACTATCTTCCACAGAAAGAATGTAGGGCTCTTGCTCAACTCACTTGTGAGGTAATGTGGTTTAAAAATCTCATAAAAGATTTGGATATTTAGGTTGGCATTGCTCCAGTGCTTGGATATAATATCTCAAGTATCTAACTTGCAAAAAATCAAATGTTCCATGCTAGGAGAAATCATATAGAAGTGCATTATCATTTCCTAAGAGAAAAGATTGTGGATAAGGAGGTGGATATTCAGCATGTCAACAACAAGGAGCAAATTGCACACCTTCTTACAAGGTTCTTGGATGCAAAGAGGATGGAAAAACTCAGAGGCATGATAAGTATGAAGGAACTAACCTCCACACTTGAAAGCAACGGAGTTTGAGCTTGAGTGGGATTGAATAGAGTGTACCCTCTGTAGCTCAGTGATGAGTAGCACCTTCTTTAATGTCAATCCGGGAAGACATGAGGATGGTATGAAGACCTCGAACAAGTGATGGCACAAGTGTGTGAGTGAGAAGCACACTAATATGCACACACATACACACACACACGCACACAAGGCAAGAACAAAGAGAGAGACAATGGAATTCCTTTAGATTACTCAAAAGTGCTCTTACAAGTTCAATTCTACAACAAGCTAACTTCAAAAATGAGCTCTCTAGCTCTTTTTATAGTTTTTGACTAGTTTTGGCCTTGTCTGGACCTAGTGTCCGGCCTAGTTAAAAATTAGGTTCTATGGCCTATTTGAAGGCTCAAACGGAGTCTAAAAAATATGAAAATTGATAGGTAGGTACTTCTAATGCTCCTCAAGCTCAATGACTCCTTGGATTGCACAAAATGGAGCTATAAAAAGGTGGAATGATATTTACAATGATGTGGAGTGACTAAATTCACTATTTAGGAAGTATTACTTCATGGAAAAATTTGTATGGCCTACTTGCCAGATCTTCGTTGACTACTTTATCTGCTTGTGCTTTCTCTTTGCTCTGACTCCCTTCTTTGACTTCCTTGTCTTGTGAGTCCTTGGGTGCCTTGACTGCTGCCAACACCCCCCCCCTCTCACGTCTGTCATCTCTGACAGACCCTTGTTTGGCTGAGTGTTTGACATAGAATTCAACCACATCTGAAGCAAGGTGGTGTTCTTCTAGCCGCAAGCCTCGTGCTAAGTCTGTTAGGAGGGCATCCCAATCCACTAGACCTGGAATGTCTGGATGTGGCACACGCAGTTGTTCTGAATGTAATGTTCGCTCCATTGCAAAGAGATGGAGTAGATGGGAGGGTCTGGGAACAAAGACTTCAGAGTGGTATTCCCAGAACCCCGTGATGAACATCTCTTCAAATGTTTGCTTGTAGCAAGCAAGGAGGTATTTAATAATTCGTGCGTGCCATGCATATATCACCTAGATGGAGGGGGTTGTACTCATATTGTAGACCAAGTCAAGGTTACCTGCTGTGAATCCGACACTTGAGAAATGTGGATCTTGAATATTTTTGAAGGTTCTGAAGGTAATGAGCATCAACTCGAATATCTTTATGCACATTTGAGCCATTACATCTAGGATGTTTTGCATTCTGACTCCCTAGTGGAAAATGGTAGAGAGCATGTAGCCCACCGTAGCGTGTCCCCGTGGCGGTGCCAGGTATACGTAATTGAGCCACTTTGCATCGCCTTTGACCTCCTTCACCATGATGGCAAACTCAAGCCATGTTCGTCTTCTGAGTATGGGAGCATAACAGGGATTATACTTAATGAATAGTGGCATGTTATTCCAAGTTCGAACCATCTCAGGGTAAGTTTCTAAGAGTCGTAGCCGCCAGGTAGGTTGATGAATGGATCCTTGTTTAGCACTCTCAGGGATATCATTAGGGCCAAATTGTGTGGCAAAGGTTGGAGCCTTGCCACATCGTCATTGAATCTCTATGTTGTAATTTGCCAAGAGCACACAGTACGACACATACTGATCGTCGTTGGTGCCTATCCATCTGTGATGAGACATACTTCAAAAATATTCTGATTTGATAATGGTGTCCTCAATCTTGGTCATGGACTCGATCTAGACCGCTACTCGATCATCATGTGTATTGGCCCTTTTCTCAAGTTTCTACATCCATTCTGGGGCTTCTACCTCTAGTGTGTCCAAGCCCTCAGAGGTTTGTTGGCCACTCGGCATTGGCATAGGAACATATGGCTCTTCATATGACTCATCCACTTCTATGGGTACCAATTCTTCTGGTTCTGGCTCAATGACTGGGGAGGGTTGTCTTTCATATTGGAGTAACTTGCTTTGCAACTCCGCGACTATTCTCGCAGTGCTTTGACCTCTCCTGTAGTGATGGTAGAATCGGTGACCTGGGGTTGGGCTTCCTGCATCTTTAGCTGTTGGCGGAGAGTATCTTGTTCTTTGCCCAACTCATCATGTGCTTCTAGTAGATCCGCATAGCTTTCGAGAATTGTCTTCATAGTCTCGGATGGAACAGCTTTAAATCTTTCGGGATCGATCTCCTGGGGGGAACCTTATATGGCTACCTCTAAATTTTCCTCGTTCTACCTTTGTAAGCACTTGTTGTCTTTGAGGGCAGTGGCCATGTGCTTTCCGAGTAATGTCGGGTTGCGACGGCTTTTAACATGTTCTCACAAATGGAGTTCTAGTAGAGCTGTTAGTTTTTTAACTTCATTGGAGTCGGATGGCTAGGGAGCTTCCAAAAGGGTCTGGTGAGTGTGCTCGAGCGTAGTGTAGCGTTGATTTAGGTCAGTATTTTATGCTTCCAAGGCTGCAAGCCTCTTTTATAGTTGCTCATGATCCGTAGTTATTTGGCGATGTCGATCTTAGGTTTGGTATTCGGTCTGCAACTGATGTACACATTGATCTAATGTAGAAAACATGTTATTTACATTTATGAATGAAGGGAAGGTGGAGGATGCATGGGGGAATGGGAAGGGGAAAAGGGATAGTGAATGAAGTGGACACAAGAGGTGATGTGGGTGGAGGGGTGTAGCTCAGGATGAGTAGCACCTCCTTTAATGTCAATCCGGGACCAAATGTAGTCAAACTTGTACAAGGGAGATTCAGATGGGAGTTTTTTATGCATATTCCTGAAGGAGATCTTTGGAAACATTGTCCTACAAAGTTTCATCTTCATCAAAGCCTATTTGGAGGGTTAAAGAGTACAAAGTCCAGTTTTCAGGATCACTGCAGTTTTCTAGTTTAAGCAAATTGAAGAGTTGAAGGGCCACCACATGGCGAAAGCTAATTGAGCCATGTTGTACGATCAAGATGAGCTCATATTCAAGGGTGGAGATGCAGTTATGCTTAAAGCAAGGAGGATCCACGAGTTTTTCCATGAAAGAAGTTTTTTTTTACAATCAAAGATCAATAATGCAGCTTTTCTCCAAAAATAGTGGCTTATCTTATCCAAAATGATGTCAGCACTGATCCGACGGTCCAGATCATCCCCAGATCCAATGGTGGAGAATGAAGGCGCCTAAATTTCACTCCTTTACACTAGATTTGATAGAAAGAACAATTCCAAGCCATTGATTTGATTAATCAAATGGTTGTAATCGAAAGTAGTGATCCTAGAGTTGAGAGTTGATTTCTCTAGATCCAAGGGCCCAAATTCATTCAAAAAACTATATAAAACCCCCCTCCACACTCCTAGAGCATCATTGTTAGGCATCCATAGGGCTCATGCTAGCTTACGGTTTCCTTGAGACGATCACCCTCGGATGAGCGAGTGAGGATCCAAGGTGAGCTAGTATGAGTGTAGTACCTATTTAATTTAAGTTAGAACTCCAATCTAGGATAGGCTCTTGAAACCAGCATCTCTATCTTGACTCACCCTCGGTGGAGCGTGTGAGTGAGTTAGAGCTGATTTTAATGAGTCTTAGACTTCTTTAGTTAGATGTTACGAGCCTAGACATACATAGGGTCACTGGAATGGAACTCACCTTCTTACGTGTGACATTCGGTTGAACTGTCATGGTTTGAGGGTCGGAACCACCTTTGATCAGTAGACTGCTTAGCTTGACGTACCACGACGATCTTATACATGTATCTTAATTCAAATCCTTTTAATTCATGTCACTTGTCACTTGTCTCTTGTCTCCTCTCTCAGTCTCTTAAGTATTTTTACATGTCTTCTATTTCTTCTATGTGTGAGAAGGCTCTGCAGTATTGCGTTGAACCAGTGAGGATGTTTCTTTGAGCTTGTGAGTAAACTCTATTATCATAATTCACTTGCATGCATATAATCCATACATACCCATACATATTGATTAGTTTCTGAAAGTGTATAAGAAGCTCCAATATTGGACCATTCTTCCTTTCGAAACTGGTTTATGTGTAAGGATTCCATCTATTCACGTCATGCATACTTATCATCCAAAGAAGACTATGCATATGAATTAGAATTAGGAAGTGAAGCTCCTTCAATGGACCCTTCTTTCTTCCAAATTTGATTCGTGTGTATGGTTCTCTTTCATTCTTATCATTCATGTACATAAATCTAACTTGCACTCCTACTTCCCCATTCCCATAATCATTTCAACATCTCTCTCTTCTCCATACTCAACATTAATTTCACTTTCATGTCCTTAAACCATCCAACATTCATTAGCTTCATACACCCTGTGTGTGCCACGACTGGACCCGATCCACCCGGATTGCGATCACCTCCACAGCGGGTTGGAATGTGGTGGATTGGATGGAGATGGGAATGGTGGTGGTGGGGTAGTGTGAGAGGGATTTTGAGATCTAAGTTCAATTATCATGGCTTTTGTTTCTCTTAGGATTTCCTCGAGTTCACTCATCTTCTTAGCCCATTGTCTTTTCATCCTTTCTCGACTATCTTTCCAGGCTCTAGTCCTCTTCTTGGTTATGCTCTCAGTTTCACTAACTTCGGCACTCTTTTCTTGGCCTAAGCCTTGGTTCTATTGCAAAGCTTGAGCTCTAGTGACTACTTGTACCGGTGCAGTGGACGTGACACTTCCTGTAGAGTCTACTACTAACCCAATAACATTAATAGGAGCAATTTTTGGCATATTATTGGGATTCTTTGGGCAATCTCGTAAGAGATGCTCCTTCCCGCAATCTTGACAAAAGCCCTGAATTGTTACTGGCTAGAGTTGTGTAGGTGCAGGCACGGGGCAATCACGAATGAGGTGATCTCCCTGACATTTGTAGCATGGTCCTCTAGGGAATGGGGGTTTTACCTGCCTAGGTTGAGGTCTAGAGTTGGGGTTTGCGTACATGACATTTGCATACTCTGGCTCCCAACTAGGTTCACTCGGTTCTTCACTATAGTAGGACTCACCATGTTCCGGAGACTGCATGTAGTAAGCCTGGGGACTATCAATATGTGTAGAATCAAAGCTATGGTCACTGGGATCACTTTCTGAAAGTAATGGAGTCACCGGGACTATAGCTCTATTCAAATTTTCTTCTGCAGCTGTATATTTTATGAGAATCACATTGGTTGGGGTAGGAGGTTGCTGGGCTAACACAGGTTGAGGCCTTTGCTGGGTTTGGTAGGGCTGATGATAGGGTTGTTGAGGTCTGCCATATTGTTGTGGTGGGTACTGGTTCTAGTATCTTCCTTGTTGAGGATATGGCTGAGGGTAGGTTTGCCTAACTGCTTGTTTGTTGTATGGGCAATATTGTGCTGTGTGATTTGTGTATCTCCGTTCTATGGTGCAGTATTGGCTACTAGGATTCACTTGGGGTTGAGCCATAATGGGACATACGTTCGCCATATGGTCACCTCCACAAGTATAACACCGCTTAACTGGGGCAAATCTTGGGATTTGTTTGCTAGAAACACCTAGTTTCTGAGCTACCTTCTCTACAAGTTCCTCGATAGATGTGGATTGATTGGAAGTGAGGCTACTAGAGCTGTCTGAATTCTTGTAGATTTTGGAAAGCTCTAATTCCTCCCCTAGGTTATCCTCAATATCAATGCACATGTGTACACACTCTTCTATGGTCCTAGGGTCCTTCAAATACACATATGATCTCAATTTGGTACTTAGCAGTCCATCCAAGAATAAAGCCACTTGTTTGGTTGGTGTGGGTAACTCTGGAACAGGACATCTCTCTAGGTATTGCTTGAACCTTCTTCCTACAAGTCTAACCGTCTCTTGAGGGGTTTTCTTGAAGCTATGAATCAGTGAGGAAGTTTTATGCCTTATGCCACTCTTAGAGAATTCAATGATGAAAGCCTCTAAAAGTTGGTCTATGCTCCTGAACTGTCTCTCATTCACTGGTTGAAACCATGTAAAGGTTGTGTTCCTAATGGTTAGACCAAAAGCATTGTACTGCGAGAACAAATCCTCGACTGGCTCAACTCTTAAGACTTGCCTAAACTCAGCCACATGATCATACAGGTCTCCAGTGCCATCGAAGTAATTCTTCATGGACTTAACCAACTGGGTTGTCCTCAAGGTTCTAGTGTGCTCCCTAGGTCTTGGCAAAGAAAAATCATCAATAGTTCTTTGGTTTCTTGGGGCTCTAGGCCTCTCACTTTCCATTCTATCTGTTTCCGTTCTCATTCTTTCTCTTCCCAAGGGGTTAGCGAAACTCACTTCTCACCTATCTCTACTTCTATCCCTTTGGGCTCCATGAGCTTGGGATGTTCCTGCTCCTTGGTGGCCATATGAGACATTCGATCTTGGTTCGGGAAAGATGAATTCACCCTTCCAAGTGTAGGCATGCCTACCATGTTCTGTAACCGCAAAGATTCTCTTTGAAGTGTTATCTAGATAGGTCACTTTGCCTGGGCTATCAGGATCTTTGAACTCATAGATTGTGACTATTCCTACCTCATTTGGTTGATCAGGCTTATACCTCCAAAAGGCTTCATTGGTCTCTCGATTCAAGAGTAAATCTATGCTCTTATTGTCCTGGGGAATCCATTCTAGTGTGAGAATTCTAGTGAGAACTGATTTGCCTCGAGGGGTTTTAGGTTCTACACCCACGTTCCCTTGCTCTAGGTCACCTAAGTCCATTTTTCTGGATCATATTTCCGAATTCATATGTCCTATCTGGGTGACTGGTGACCACATATATGGTTCCTTCTTAACGGACCGAATCTGGTGTTCCCACCCGTACCAACCGAACTAGAGTTTCCTCACGGATTCACATTAGAAGACCTAACTGATGAGGAGGTGGCCAGAATAATCAAAGCTGTTAATGCGGAAGTCGAGGTAGAGCAAGCTAGTGGACAAAAAACTGCTACAGACCAACCCCATCCCAGACAACCAGATGTCGTCGATGTGGAGGGTGAAGAAGAAGAACAAGAGGAGGAACATGATGGACAATCCGAGAAAGAAGAGCAGGAATATGATCAGGAAGCTCTATAGGTACTTGAAGGTGCTCCAGCTTATACGAAGGCATTGAAAAAGCTCTATGATACCATGAATAGAGTTCAAGAGCAACATAGACTTTCCCTAGCAGCAGGCAAGGCCCTCATGAATCAAATCCTTGAGGAGGAAGGCATAGACGAGCAATACCGCGCCACCCTTCACATGATATCTAAGGCTTTAGGCGTACCTGAGATGGTGCATACCGCCCTTGCACAAGCACGAAGAACGGAGCGAAGATACGACAGACGTCCCCCTCGATCAGGAAAGCAGATGAATGTATTAGTATCAGAACCACAAGGCACATCCACAACCACGGGCACCGCACACACTGTCCACGATACTGAGGAAACCCATGTATCAAGTGCACCTCCGTCACCCCCTTTGCCACCCCTGCCTCCAACTCCACCACATTCACCTCCCACAACTAGTGTAACCACTACTGTCACCGCCTCCGAGTACACTACCCATACCGAAGCACAGACCATCAGTCAACCCACACAACCCACACACCCTATCTCCACTTCTTTTGTCTATACGGCCACTGAAACAGTAGTTCTAACCGCAGCCATAGAAAATCTCATTCCCCCAATCACACTTTCTGGCAGTTCGTATTCACAATTGCACACACCACTGTACACTTTCAACACTATCACCGCACCCACAATTCCAATATTCACAATCACTCCCACTACTGCATCCATTGTTGATCTTATGGACATATCACCCACCTCCGCACCTCTCCCTCCCCCCATACACCCACCATTGCCCATTCCCCCACCTCCCACTTCATCATTTTCCAGCACCGCATCCACACTTCCATTCCCCTTCCCCTTTCCCTTCCCTTCTGCATTCAACACCCTTCCCGCATCCACCCCTATTAATAATGTATTTAATAATATGTATCAGTGTATGTCGCAACTACAACACTACCAACATCTTGATAACCAACATACGCGACTCTTTTGAAGCCATGAAGAACTTCAACTACGATTCATTGATCTCGAAAGGGAAAAGCGGCTACTACAACAACAGTATGCCACTTTACAGGAACAACATGAACAGTTAGTAGCCAATCCACCCCAGTCCGATGCAGAAGAAAGACAACATATGGATGAATTGCTACACTCCTAGATAACAGAGAATCTCAAGCTTAGACGCAACCTGGCCCTCCTATGCAAACACATGTCTACAACACTCGAAGAGAATAAACGGCTGCAGAAACAGAATGAAGAAAACTTGGAAGCAGCCATGGAGGGTTCCCCGCAGGAAATCGACCCAGAGAAATTCATGGCCATTCCCTCAGAGAACACACAAATTGTGTTAGAAACCCATGCCGACCTCCTTGAGGCCCATGCAGCATTATAACGAGAAAGAGATGACCTACTTAAGCAGTTGGCAACCCAGCATGAATCACCAAGCAAAGTCACAACCGCAGTTGACACGTCTGAAGAAATCGAAAAACTCAGAGCAGAACTAGAAGAATTATGAAGTAAAGTCATGCAATGCGAGCGTCAACCTTGGCCTCTTGTAGAGCCCGAGCCTGAAGACTTAGTGCCAATTGAAATCCAGGAAACCTTCGAAGATCCATACGTTCCCATGCCTGCACCAGGGGGCAAGCAAACAGAAGAGGGCATGGACACCATGGAGATAGAGGCTCCTGAATGGATGCAGAGGTTAGAGAAAGTGGCCACAACCCATGATGACAGAGTGGCAGTTCAGATAGCATCTATGTCACATTTGGAAGAGGTAGTCATAAAATCGGATTACTTTAGAAACCTCTCCCATCATAGGTGGATCGGCACATCCGACAATTTGTATGTTCCTTTCTGTGTCTTAATGGCGGATTACAATGCTGAAATCAAGCAACACACCTCAAAAGAACCAACCTTGGCTACACAGTTTGCACCGGACGACATCCGAGCAAGTGCCAAGCAGGGAAATATACATCAACCTACGTGGAGGATTCGTCTACTGGAAACCTACCCAGAGATGGTAGGAACATGGAATAACATGCCTTTGTACATCAAATACAACCCATGCTACTGCCCTGTATTTCGAAGAAGGTCATGGCCGGAATACACAAAAACTGTGCTGACAACCAAAGGATGTGAGAAATGGCTCAATTATGTCTACTTAGCACCACCTAAAGGCCAACCTACCATAGGATATATGATTTCGACAATTCGGCGTTGGGGGGTCAGGTTTAAAAATGTACCAGATATCATGGCCCAAATGTGCCTTAAAATTTTTGAACTCATGTTGGTCACCTTCAGGACTTTCAAAAATGTCAAGGAACCTCATCTGTCAGCTCTTGGATTTAATGAAGGTAATCAGGACCTTGTCTACGACATGAGTGCAACACCATCTATTAATGTTGTTATGCATGGCATGCGTGTATCAAGTATCTACCAACCTGCTTCAAACAGACGTTTGAAGAAATGTTTGTCACGGGATTCTGGGAATATCATTCAGAGATATTCATTCCCAGACCATCACATTTATTGCAGTTGTTTGCAGTGGAACAAGCTCTCCATTTAGAAAGTTACGTATACCACATCCAGAGGTTCCCTGGCTGGTAGATTGGGATGCTCTACTCACGGACTTGGCCAAAGGGTTGCGGATTGCAGAACATCACTTAGCACAAGACGTTGTTGAGTACTACATCCAACGACCCACCCAACAAGGGTCTGTCAGGGACGACAGACGGAGCTCCAGGAAATGTATGTCAAAATGTTATTAGAAACCCTTACAAAAATAGTGATTTTCATCACTAAAAACCATTGTAAATACCATTTCATATTTTTGTAGCTCCATTTTGTGCAAGCCAAGGAGTCCTTGAACTTGAGGAGCTTTAGAAGTACCTACCTCTCAGTTTTCACATCTTTTAGACTTCGTTTGAACCTCCAAATAGGGTAGAGAACCTAATTTTTAACTAGGCCGGACACTAGGTCTGGACACGGCCAAAACCTAGTCAAAAACTATAAATAGAGCTAGAGAGCTCATTTTTGGGGTTAGCTTGTAATTGAATTGAACTTGTATGAGCTTTTGGAAAGCAATCTAAGAACTCCATTGCTTCTGACTCTTTGTCTTGCCATGTGTGCGCGTGTGTGTGTATGTGTGTGCATGTTTGTGTGCTTCTCACTCACGCACTTGTGCCTTCACTTGCTCGAGGTCTTCATACCATCCTCACGTCTTCCCGGATTGACATTAAAGGAGGTGCTACTCATCACCGAGCTACACCCTTGTTGGTAGTGGTCAGGGCCATCAAGGACTTACAAGACAAGGGAGCCAACGTGAAGGGACAAGCAGGCAAAGCAGTCAAAGAAGATCTGGCAAGTAGGCCATAATTTTTTAATGAACCTGAAGGTCAAGGACAAATCACAGGAGCACATCAAAGAGGTGGACACACAAGAAGAAGGAGCAACTAGGGAGCTCCAGGAAGTGTATGTCAAATTGTTAGAAGAAATCCCTACAAAAATAGTGATTTTCATCACTAAAAGACATTGTAAATACTATTTCATATTTTGTTAGCTCCTTTTTGTGCAAGCCAAGGAGTCCTTGAGCTTGAGGAGCTTTAGAAGTACCTACCTATCAATTTTCATATTTTTTAGACTCCGTTTGAACCCCCAAATAGGCCCTAGAACCTAATTTTTTACTATGTCGGACACTAGGTCTGTACAGGGCCAAAGCTAGTAAAAAACTATAAAAAGAGCTAGAGAGCTCATTTTTGGGGCTAGCTTGTAATAGTTTTGAACTTGTAAGAGCATTTTTTAGTAATCGAAAGGAATTCCATTGTCTCTCTCTTTGTTCATGCCGTGTGTGCGCGTGTGTGTGTATGTGTGTGCATGTTGGTGTGCTTCTCACTCACACATTTGTGCCATCACGTGTTGGAGGTCTTCATACCATCCTCATGTCTTCCCGGATTGACACTAAAGGAGATGCTACTCATCACTGAGCTACACCAAATTTGGCGCCGTTGCCGGGGATCGAGCTTTGAGGACGAGCGTTGTGGTCACGATTTGAAGCCATTGCTTTCGGCATAAGATGTTTTGAAGAGGCTGAACCGCACCATTCGGGATGCTTCGCGATGTTGGGGAATGATATTGGAAGAATACTCCATGATTGCATGCGCTTCAAGAAAACACTCAAGCAGATGGATTTGCTTGATGAAAATAGTGCAAGAGCAGTTCGACGATTCTGCCTCTCATACCATGATATATTGTCGATCATTATAGAATTTTCAGCGGGTCTACAACAAATGAGGCATGCACATGACTCTTCGGCGTTTCTCCACAACTGAGATTAGAAAGAAAGGAAAAAAGAGGAACGTGGATGAAAAAGAGAGGGGATGCAGTTTTAGGAAAAGACAAAGAACATGCGAAAAACTCATTTTTTTTGGTACGAAGCATCTACACATAGTTCAAGCAAGTCGACCAGACTTCAAAAAAAAAAAAAAAAAAAAAAAAAACACACAGAATAACAGGAAAGTGGGTTACTGAAGAGATTAGAAGCTGGAAGAGGGGCTTGAGGGAAGACTACAACATGATTTGCTGATTATTGTTTTGGGGAGACACATGACTGAGGAAAGGAGGGGGCACTGCAGATTTCACCTCGGCAATTGGACGAGATCACGGGTACAGTTATGGAGAGCGCAGAAGAAGAATAAGTACCTATATATGATTGGCAGATGTTTACGGGGAAAAAGAGAAGGGAGACTTCTGTTTTGGCTCTCTTAGATTTTTTTTGCAGGGCAATATTGTGGAGTTGCAGAGAAAAGAAGGAAAAGAGTCACTGAGTGCTGAAGCAGAAAGATATGATAACTGCTGATTAATCATGGTCCACAGGAAATCGAAGGTTGGAAAGGGGGCTTTCTCTCTGAGATGGGTGACTAGAAAGAATTACACTCTCGGAGGGGCTGATTGAAGAAGCCACGGTAGTGCATATGAGTGATGGGTGTATGCATGAGCATGTACTGAGAGGAGGATTTTGATGGAGTTATAGAATCGGCTTCTTCCCGGCTCTTCATGCCCGCAACTAAAGGCTCTCTCAGAAGGATCAGAAGGGGGAACATGATGCGGGAGGACGTCTAGTCAGAGCGCAACGCATATTTGTTTTATTCTATTGGTATCCTTTTTCTTCTACCATTCACCATGAACAGAGCAATGGTTTGCGCAGTCCGTTTGCCCAAGGTCTACTCAATTTCTTTATTTTGCACAGACATAGAGCATATGAAATTTGATTGCCGCATGGTTCGCATCGTTAGTTAGCGTACTCTATATGCTGAGTTTCTATCTGTTCTCTACTCTGAATTGCGTGAAAAGATTATCTTTTTTTTGGTACTTAGTCATATCATCGGCGTGAGGTTCTTTAAGTCGATTGATATAAGTGAGAACCTAAGTTGTACGCTCTAGATTCAATTCAATCATCAGCATGAGACATATGTTTGTTTCTTATATATTCTGAGTTCACTCAATGATTTTAACGAAAGGAAGTTGATATATTTGTTAGGAATGATTGCGCTAAGATATACACGCACCATCCCGACTCTATGAATGTATATAAGGTTTCGATTTTATTTTTCATATTTCCACGCAATCTATTTGCCCTCAAAATCGTTGGGTGAAGATAGCTTTTTGAATACACATAATTACTTTCATCCGAAGTTAGATGCCCATTTCATAATTATCAGGGTGAATGGTAAATCATGCAATCTGAGAGCATATAAAAAAAAAAAGGTCACTATAGGCTCATCTCGGCTGCACAATTGTTACTTTACTGGAAGATGTATGTGTTGTGTCAAGGACTAATTTTGGCAGACTCGGAAGATTCAAAGGCAAAAGATTTAGAGTTCGAAACTCTGACATCTGTTAATTTGTTTATAAAAAATTCGTTCGAATAATGCGATAACTACTATATCCACTTAATGCTTGGATTTCGGTAGTAAGAGAAGCATAAATGATTGAACATGAAGAAGACACAGATTTGTGGTTGTGATAAGCTAACTTAGGTGCAGATAATGGCTGCTTTGTTTTACAACATTGACGCTCTACTATGGAAATAATATTGTGAAATACTGTTGACTTGAGATCATCTACAATAATTTGGACTATCTGTGAACACATTCTAAACGTGGAAATGAGCTCCAATGTTCTGAGATAGAAGAGATTCCATTTAATGTTTGTCTAATTAGAAAGATCATATTATCATATAAGATGCTCTATGGCTGGCTAATCCTACCTTCTTTCTCTGATTTTGGTAAGCACTGCAGATAGTCGAGCAACATATTCAAGGAGAAATGGACCATCTGTCATGTCAAAGAGTTTTTAGTTGTGGCCTTCATTTTTGCTTGTGGATTATGTTTTGTTTTTTTTTGAACTGTTGCCTACAATGATTTGTTCATAGGAGTGCATAGGAGACTCGACAAGACGTTTTGGAAGAGTTCTGTGTGAAAAGAAAGAAAAGAAAAATCGAGAAGAAGATGGTTGCGACGTAAAACGATCCACGTTAATGAAGAGTTTAATCGACTGACTGAGGAGGAAGAGAAAGCAATTATAGTATTTGTCGCTTGCATTCCTTCAGTTCATATTGCATCTCCCTAAGCTATTTTGTTTAGTCTCTGATGTTGGTTCATGAATGTTTATCAATGCTAACATATATGCTTGATGGTGTTTTCCTCTTTCCCCAAACCATTGCACTATTTTGATCTAGAAATGTGTTTGGGCACATCTTTTTTATATGCTTTTAGCTTAGAGGCATAATTAACCTCGGTACAAGAGAACTCGACTGCAATACTTGATATTTTTGCATATCGCTACAAAAAGTTAATGCGAACGGAAACATTTCTTGTTTTATGATATACCATTGACTCCGTATGCCAGATGTTCCATGTAACTGATTTCTAATCCATTACGCTGAGGTCTGATCAAATTGAGAAATCCAAAGTCTACCAAAATTATGCGTTAAGGTTTCTTTTTGAGAGAAAAGGTATAACGATCTTGAGTCTTGTGCTTAAGTTGACTTTGTTCAAATCTCTACATTTGAGTCACGATGCTCATCGTCATTTGCCAATTGGATGGAGTTGACCTAAGCGATTTGTTTCATTTGTGTTCGTTCATGTGTTTTCGAAGCGATTAGAATTTGCTTCTATTAAAAATTGTTATTGAATGTGTAATGCGTAACTTAGAATCAGGCTTTTATTTTTGGGTCAAATCATTGTCATCGAATAAAGATTCAGAGCTTCGAGCACTAAGACATAAAAGGATTATTCTAACTTTCTCATTATTTCGACTTAACTAGCTAAAGCGTTATTTGGAGAATTAATGAGATTTTGTATGGGAGCATGTGTTGAGTAGAGTGAGTGTCATCAGGGGATTCGGGAAGGATAGTCTTCCATCAAGCGAAGGCATTTCCCTCTGCGAGCGGAAAAGTTTTCAATTGGCTCGGATACGTCGGTGTTCCCTAGAGAAGAAATGGCAGCTAGTTTTTCTTTATTTTTCTGTAGCTCTTTTGATTTAAGCTTGCGATCCCTATTGGTGAAGGGTCAAAAGGCTACTTGAGTACTTCCAGACGAGGCGCTTGTTAGGTCTGGGCAAGTATTCTTGTTTCACGCTGGCTTCTTGGATGCTTAAAAGTTTGAAAACGATGAAAGCATCGGGTTGAGTATGAAGAAGAATAGTACCAGAGTATTTGGTAAAGTTTAGTCTTCACATCAAGGAAATATGTCGCTTTTCTGCGCTTTGTATATAAGCTTGCCTGCGCTATTGCTAGTGCGTCAAAACTTCGTGAATGCTTTCATGTGAGGGACACTTAATTTATTTAAGTATTGGCTCTTCTTTGCCTTGCACCCAGTAGAAACCTCCAAATATTCAATGTCCACGCAATAAATGTGAACCTCTCCTTTCCATGAACCCCGACGACAGCGTGTGATGGTAAGACGTAGAGTTGTGATGTTGGCATTGTAGGTAATTTCTTTATTTTTTCTTACTTTTCTCTTTCTTACTTCACCATCATCATCCTCACCACATCCGATCTCCATCTCCATGATTGCAAAAATTTTAGTTTTTGTATCATATCTCCTTACCCCTTCCATTTCACTCATTTCACTTGTGAGAGAGAGTGAGAGAGCGATTTGTGTGCACTGTTTTTGCTTGTTTCTTGAGTTTTCTTGCAGGATCTGGCTGTCCCATCAACTCGAGCATGCTGCGCAGGTACGGAAAAGCTCTGTCCTGTCTTTGTGTCGCAGACCCCTGTCAATTGCAATCGACAAAAAAATTGCTAATTTGGTAAAACAAAGTACACCACAATGACACACAAGATGAAAACATTCTAAATCACCAAACACAGTAAATAAATTTCGAGTTCCTCTGTCAATCGCGACCGACAACCTCTGTCAATCACGACCGACAAACCCCATGACCAACAGACTACCACATAGGATTCAGTCAATCGCGATTGACACCGTCGATCGTGATCGACTAAAAATTCACGATTGACTCAAAGACTCATGTTGCCACGTGTCCATCGCGATGGACAAAACCCCGATCGACTGAAATCATGGCGAAAATCTTAGAAAAAGTATCGATCGTGATTGAGAGGACCCACGACCGACTCTGTCGATCGGGATTGACACTGTCGATCGCGACTGACGTGTAGATCACGACCGACAGGCCCCGACGGACACCTCTGTCAATCACGATTGGCAGACCTGTCGATCGCGATTGACATGCTTTTTCGACTAAAATTTTAGGGTTTTGTTATTCCAAGTTTTGGGGATAATTTTGGGCATATTTGTCTATCAATTAGCATCTTGTGAGGTACCTGCAAGTGTGTGTTGAGAAAAATCCTGTGAACTGTTAGCCTGTTTGAACCCTGTTTTAGCCCTAGAACCCTGAACTGTCATAACTTCCTCATACGAAATCAGTTTGCTGTGATTCTTGTTTTGTTGGAAAGCTCATGGGGAAGAAAACTAAGTGATCTCCAGAATTGTTTTCCATAAAGACATAGTGCAAAGTGATGTCTGAATTACATGAATGGAAGTGATTTATTATGTCATTTGAATCTAAGTCTTGAGCTAATCTTGGGACTTTTACAAGTCCATTGAGAGCACTTGAGGGCATCCAAAGCAAGGGCTTTTTGCAAGGTTGAGAACGGGGTTCTTGAGCACTAAAGAGCAAGGGATCAGCAAGTGAGGTTGGAATATTCTCAACCCCCATTGTCAATTCCTAGCTTAGGTTACACACGAGTAGTGCTAGGAGTAAGTCAGGGTGATGATAAGCATCTATCAAGTTGAAGACTACTTAACTACTCAAGTTCAAGCTAAAACATAATCTCTGTGTGATCGATAACTTTAAAGGAAAAGAATTTAACGTGGAACGAACAACTTAAAGTGCGGAAAGTCACTCAAATATTCCTGACGATGTGATAACAGACAAGATCATAAACACGATAATCAACTAAAACAGAACCAAGTAACTGATACAAATTGAGCTGCAACGAGGTTGTACTTTGGGTAAAAATTGGGATTGCTCACTAAGGCATATGAACCTTAGATCAGGATGACACCTAGGGAGAGATAGATAGAGCCTTAGGTCTTCAGAGGGTAGTGTTAATCATACTACTAGGTCTTGGGCCCAGTAGTTGAGCCATCATTTGCACTATCCTAGCTCTGAAACTAGTGAGTTTGAGATGTCTCTTGGTATGGAGAGACCTATAAGAAGTTCAGGCGTACCATATTTACATAGGGTAGAAGGCCCCTACAAGACACAACTGGAATACCTTAGGACCAACCGATTAGGTGCTAGCATCTATGAGGACGGCCTAGGAAGATCTATGGTCCAGATCAAAAATCCAGATCAACCCATTGGACTAGAACGTCCAGCAGTCAAGTTTGAAAATGGAAGGGTTGTACCCGCCTTGGAAGTCGTGGAGTTGTCTCTGGTGTCAATGTCGCACCACGGGGTTGTGCACAGGGCATCTGAACTGCGCCTCTCATTTTCTTAGATGGTGGTCCTGCGGTTGATAGTCTACGTTGGAATTCCTGTACCCTGGTCCAATTTAATGCCCTCTGCACTGGCACATCATACGCCAGACATCTATACACAATCCTGGTGAGGGTACAACATCCATACAATACAGACTTTTGTTTCTTATACCACCTTTGATGAGCCAAGTGGATTTGGTCGATAATCCAGTGGGGCATGTTGATTGTCAAATCAAAGGCATCAGCCAAGTATAGACTAAACCATATCTTCTTAGGCGGCATTGTGAACCTCTCTTGAGCGGGAAATGCAAAGTGATGCATGACCATTTGCAAATGAATGGCAATTATAGGTGTCATTGCCACCATGTCCTTTAATTTCGTCGGATTCCTGTTCTTCATATTGTCGGGGGCCATTGTCTCTTTCTCCGTAGGAATGTGCATACCTTTCATGTCTAGAGCTTCCCTTACCAAATTGATAGTCAACCTGAAACGCTTCAGTTCATTGCCCCTTGTGAGAGATGGGAGGACAAAGGAGCTGTATCCCTTTTTGTCTTTGCTCAGAGTGAGGGTGCTAATTAAATAAGAGCACCTTAGGAAATCGGGCTTTGGCAATTGGAATTTGAAGTAATCATAGAGTCCCGCCTTCTTCCATATAGGTTTCAGTCCTTCATTATTCTGCAATCTCTCAAATTCCCTGGTGAAAAAGTGATATCTGCCCTAGTGCCCATTGAATTCTATCTCGGCCTCCCACATGTAAATGCCTTCACCTAGGGGTCCTACCACATCACTGAACCAATGTGAGTTTTTGCTGACCGGCATTGTGTGCCCCTATGGAGGATTCTGAACCCGTATGGTATGTAATGCCCTCAATGCCATTGGGCGTTCCTTCAATTCCTCCTCAATGGGAAGACTTTCAATGTCCACGACTTGGGGGCTAGTGCCTGCCTGGGAGCTAGTTCCTGCTGTATCTGCCATGTTACTTCTTGTCTCTTGACTCTGTGAGAATATAGAAACATGTGTTAACATTGTAAAGGACAAGATAGAACCGTTTTTGTCCCCATTACAACATCAACATGAGGTTCGGGAGAGATTAGTAGGTTATTAAGTGCTCGGTGCGTGTGTGTGTGTAGTTAGTAACTTGGTGGACCTAGGAGCTAAGTGGAAAGATGTAGTGGGAGAGTAGCAGTTAGTGGGTGGGCATGGATTTACAACTGGGGTCCGGGGGTTGATCACAAGTTTTAGGTTGCCAAATGCAATGGATAGGTTTTGATCTTGACTTTGTGGAGACTCTGGAGAGTGTGATAGGGGTATCTACTTGAAAATGGGGCTTTTTAGGGACCCATTTACAAGTGATTCTACTTGTGCTCATGGAAGAACATGTGTTTGTGCGTGATATGTAAGAATGGGCATCAGATGTTCGAGTGAGTGAAACGTGTCTTACCGGGTGTGGCTTTGGTGCAGCTATTTGAGCCCGCAAGCAAGCCTTAGGCACCCAGATTTGTCGTGATTGTGGGTTGGCCTTCATCGACTTCTTGGGTACCCAAATAGACTTTACTTTCACATAAGAATTTACGAAAGACTTCTTATTAGTTCCGTGTTGTGGACTACTAATAAGAGGTTTTGGCCGTGGGATTGGCCTGGTCGCAACAAGGTGTTCGCCTTTCCGCATCCATACTTGTTTCAACGGTTGAAACAATCTGCTTTGCTCCTTTTTTTGGCCTCCAGTATAGGTAGTGCTCTGCTTCCTCTGTATTTGATCTACCTTTGGTTGCTGCATCCCTTTGGTCTTTGGGAAAGAAGGGTGTGCCATCTTATCCTTCGTTGTTGAAACAATCCTCTTTCTGCATCATACAGTTTTGGACAAGAATGGCATTGTCAACTTCATGTGCGCCCCTCGAAGGACCAGGAGTTCGTGCCTTACCTAGTTCCTTGAGTGCCTCATTTTCCAATTCAACTATAATTCGACTATGATTTACCCATACGTGAAGAAGTCCACTTATTAGGTTTAGGTTGACTGCATGAACATAGATCCAGTCCTGACCCAAGACAAGAGGCTCAGTGAGGTCCTCATCTTGACACACTAGTACTTTGACTGCCATTGCTTCGTCTTGAATATAGAGGGGAAGTTCCACCTCGCCCATGCAAGGGGTTTCAACACCTCCCAATCCTATGAGATATGCTTCTATAGGATTGACGGTTAATTTCAACTTTTGACAGTAAGACAATTTAATAGCACTAGTGGCTGCACCTGAGTCAATCAATGCTCTTACAGTCCTTGCAACCTTTCCTTGTCCTATATCTAAGGTTATAAAAGGACGCCGATCAATTATCCTATGGGAGCTGATATCTGAAACTTCACACATAGCCACGTGATATCCTTGATCTGCATATGCATCTGGCCTAGGTTTCTCTCTACCTTGTCTTCTTAATTTCATTCTCCGTATGCGCTCTAAAGCTTCTGCTTGGGCTTCTTCTCGAATTCGCTTTTCTTCTTCTTTGCGTTTCTTAGCAGTATTGAGTCGACTTAGCATTTCCTCTGTGAGAGGTTCCTAATACAACTTGACCCTGCATCCGCTTATGTAGCTTGGGAGAACATCGCCTTCTAATGTGGCTAGTTGCACTGCTCCACTTGTTGAGATTCTATTAATGATCATGGGTCCGTAGCCTCTCTTCTCTAGTTTCCTCGCATGTTGTTTCAAAGTGTAGAATAGTACTAGATCGCCTGCCTTCAAACCTTTATCCTTAACGTGGGCATCAAAGTATGCCTTCTGTCGTTTCTTAGCTGCATATATCCCTGCAGCTGCCCTCAGTCTTGTTTCTCCTAATCGTTCAAGGTCAAAAAGTCTAGAGGAGAGTTCATGACCCGTCCATTCGTGCTCTTGTGCTACTTTCAGTGTAGGTATTAAGAAGTCCAACGGTAGCACTGCATTTTGGCCAAATACCATATGAAAGGGGGTGGCTTGGAGTACCGTTTTGTAGGCGACTCGGTATGCCCAAACAGCATGGTGTAGATGTTTGTCCCAATCAGAGCGTTTATTGTTCACTAATTTCGTTAGTACATTGCATAGGATCTTATTGGTGCTCTCAGCTTGGCCATTAGCTTGAGGGTGATAGGGGGCAGACTTCTTATGTACTACCAAGAAGACTTGGAGCAGATTTTCAATAACTTCATTCAAGAAGTGAGTGCCTCTATCACTTACTAGCTCTATAGGTAGCCCGTACCTTGTGAACACATTCTCAAATAGGAACTTAGCAGTTGTTTGAGCATCATTCTTTGTCGTAGCTTTTACCTCTACCCACTTTGCTAGATAGTCCGTGGCAACAATGATATACTCAGCATGGGAACCCTTGGCTGGGGGATTAATAGGACCTACAAAGTCTATTCCCCACTTAGAGAATGCACGTCCACCCATCATAGGTTTCAGTGGCATTTCATCCTTGCATATAGGGCACTGAGTTCTCTGACAGACATCACACCTCTTCACATAGGTATGTGCATCCATGTGAAGGGTAGGCCACCACAAGCCCGCAAAAAGTATTTCCTTGATCACCTGATCTGGTCCAAAGTGCCCTCCTGCTACACCTTGGTGAGCAATTTCCAAGATCTTGAGATAGTCACTCTCATGGACACATAGTCTCAGGTAACCATCTTTACCACGATTGTATAGATTATCACCAATGAGTGAGTAATCCAGGGCTTCTTGTTCTTAACTCCTTTTCCTCACCAGAGTCATGTATGGAGGGAATGTTTTCGTCCTTAGGAAGGATACTAGTGGTTCACTCCAATCTGGCACTATGGACACTTGATAAAGAGTGGCATGTTCCACAGGTGGTTTAGTGCAATAGATTGGGCATTCCTTGCATAACTTTTGGACATCAGCCTCCATAGTAGGCCAATGCACTCCGATTCTTCTTAGTGTCTGCAGGTGTTACTCTAGCACAATGGTGAGTACCAACGTGAGAAGATTCACCTCATAATTGTCAATCCGTGGAGACGTGAGGACTAGTATGAAGACTATGAGCAAGTGAAGGCACAAGTGCGTGAGTGAGAAGCACACAAGCATGCACACACATACACACACACGCGCACACAAGGCAAGAACAAGGAGAGGAACAATGGAGTTCTTTGCATTAATCAAAAGGTCTCTTACATAAGCTCAATTCACAAACAATCTAACCCCAAAAATGAGCTCTCTAGCTCTTTTTATAGTTTTCTAACTAGCTTTGGTCTTGTCCAGACCTAGTGTCCGGCCTAGTTAAAAATTAGGTTCTAGAGTCTATTTGAGGGCTCAAACAGAGTCTAAAAATTATGAAAATTGATATGTCGCTAGTTCTAATACTCCTCAAGCTCGATGACTCCTCGGCTTGCACAAAATGGAGTCTATTCTACCAAAAACGGGATTTACAATGTTTGTGTAGTGATTAAAATCACTTGAGTTATAAATAATCCATGGGAAAAAAATGATTTGGCCTTGTTGCCGTATTGTGCATGACTCCTCTGTTGCTTTGTATGCCAACACGCCCCCCTTCCTAGCGTCTGTCGCCCCTGACAGACCTTTGTTCTCTCGGGTGGTCGATATAGTATTGGATGACATTGGTGGCCAGTTCATGTTCTCCTATCCTTAAGCCTCTTGCTAGATCAGCTTCCAATGCATCCCAATTTATTGCACCAGGGGCCTCTGGTTGCGGGGTGGTGTAGTACTCAGAGTACATTGCTTGTTCACAAGCAAAAAGTTGGAGCAGATGTGTTGGCTTCGGTGCAAAAATCTCCGAGTGATACTCCCAGAAACCTGATCTGAACATTTCTTCAAAGGTCTGTTTGTAACAGGCAGGGAGGTATTTGATGCGTGCATGCCAGGCGTAAGCCACACGAATACTGGGGGTGGTGCTCATGTCATACACCAAGTCATAATTTCCATTGCTAAACCCCGGGAGACGTACTTGTGGTGCGGCTGCATTTCTAAAAGTTTTCAGGACTACTTGCATCATATCTAAGATTTTAAGCATCATTTGCGCTGCTACATCTTGCATGGGCTTCAAGCGCGGCATCCAGTGGCGAATGGTTCCCATCATGTATGCTACCGACGGTGGTCCCTGTGGTGGCGCAATGTACGGGTAGTTCAGCCATTCCTTGCATTGCGCGTTGTTCTGTACCTTGATATTGAATGCCTTCCAAGACCTGCGGCGTGGGACTGGACCGTAGCATGGATTGTATAGGAGGTGTAAAGGCGCGTTGTTCCATGTGCGTAGCATTTCTGGATATGTCTCTAGAAGTTTCTGCCGCCAGGTGGGTTGACGAATTTTGCCTTTTTGCACCTCTGGAGGAAGGTCTTCGGGTTGAAATTGGGTCGCAAAGCTAGGAATCTGACCCGTGACTCTCTGTATTTCTGCATTATAATCAGCCAAGATAATATAATACGGCCTGTATTGGAGTTCAGATGAGAGGATCAGGCGTCTTGATGACAGGTTCTTGAAGTAAGCCGATTGTAGCACAGTTTCCTCTATGACCCTCATGGCCTGATTTTGCACTACTGTGCGCTCTTCGTGCGAACTCCCGATTTCCTCCACTTGACGTAGCCATGGGGGCCGTGGTGCCTCGAATGTGTCCTGAGCTTCTTCTGTTTGTTGGCCTCCTGGGAATGGTTGTGGATCGTATTCTTCGTCAAACGTTTGTTCCACAGGAATTTGCACAACTTCTTCGTCCGTGGGAGCCTCTGGAGGGGAAGGTGGTCTCTCATATTGTAGTAGACGTGTTTGCAATTCAGTGACCTGTTTCTGGAGATCTTTTATGGCCTCTGCGTCTGTGAGAAGTGAAGCCGCGGAGGGGGTGGTTGGAGAGGTTGCTGTTGGTCCTTTTTGGTGTTTCTGCTTCAATTGTCCCAGTTCCTCCGATAGCTTATCATGTGCTTCAAGCAGCATGGCATAGTCTTCCAATATGATCTTGATATTATCGGGGGTCACTGCTTGAAACTTGGATGGGCTGATGGGTGCCCCCGGTGTGCTCTCAATAGCTGCCTCTAGGTTCTCTTGATTTTGTACTTGCAGACGTCGATTCTCTTCCTGAGCGGCCGCAAGATGGCGTTTGAGTAGCTGAAGCTTTGAGTTGCGTTCCAGCTGTGTCCGTAGGTGACCTTCTACCACCTGTATCGCTTCCTGATCTGTGTTCTGTAACTGTACCTCCAATATGCCATGAGCTTCTTGGAGAGTTTGGAACTGTGTGTGGAGGCGAGCATTTTCCTCTTCTAGTGCCGCGAGGCGGTGCTGTAGTGTTTCTGAGTGCTCGTGCAGGCGTTCATTCTGTTGCTGGAGCTGAATGTAATCTATCCTTAAGTTTGATATACAAGCAAGCATGGTGTCCAATGCACTTCCTATAGATGAGTGGGTGGTGTTTACAGTGGGAGATGCATGGGAAGGGAATTGGGGATGGGGAAGAGTGAATGATGTGTCTATTGAAGTCGTGTGTGTGAGTGAAATTGGTGGAGGGGGAATGGGAGGAGGTGGAATCGTGGGGGGAGGTGCCGTGGGTGGTGAAATGTCCATACCTTCAGGAGTGGGTGCGAGTGTGGGGTCTGCCATATACATTGGGATGGTAGGTGGTGTGTGTGTGGAAGTGGTGAATAGATGCGAAGTGGGGTGGGGAGCTGAAAAGAAAGGAAATGGTTGAGACCCTGGTTGAAAAGTTCTAGCAAGGAGGTCATGGAGGGATTGTAGAAATGGAGAGAGAGAGGTCGGGGGTTGAGGTCGTAAATTTGAGGAGGGCGCGAAGGGTTGCGTGGTAGCAGGGAAACCCATGAATGTGGATCTAGGGTCAGGATGACCTATGGTTGAGGGCATGGGGGATGGTTGCCCTAGGGCAGGCTCTAGGAGCGATTCGGTGGATTGTGTAGTGATGGGGGTTGCTTCAAAGATTGGGTTATCAGTGGTAGAGAATAGGGTGGAACTAGAGATGGGAGTACGGAAGATGAAGGTTGGTTCGGTGGGTTGAGTGGTCGAGGTGATTTCCACTGTTTCTGCTCTAGGAGGCGAGGGTGGGGGTGTGGGTGGTTGTGGCTCTGTGGACTCCTCATGGGTGACTGGGTGCTCTTGGCTAGCCGTTTCGGTTGCTTGGGAGGTTGTCCTGATAGGTTCAGATGTAATAGTTGGCTCTTCTGCAGTTGTAATGGGAATCTGGATATTCTTACCTGAGCGTGGTCGTGTCTGGAACCTTCGTGGATCATATTGAACTGGAGACCTCCGAATGGCAGTGCGCACTGCTTCCACTACCCCATATGTTTCTGCCATCAATAAGAGACCTTCCCTATACTCTGAGTCAACTCCTGCTTCTTCCAACAGCTGAGTCATGAGTACTCTGCTACTCTGTTCGGTGAGTAGTTGTTGCGATCGCACTCTTTCCATAATCTGATACAGCCTTCAGCGTTCTGCTGTATAGGCTGGGGCTTCAGTGGTCTCCTCTTCATACGCTCCTTCTTCTTCTAGGTGTCCTTGTTGTTGACCTTGCTGAGCGTCACTCCAATGTACATGTCGACCATCTGTAGACTTTCTTCTTCTTTGTGAGGATGTGCCTTGTTCCTCTGCATCTAAATAAAACTCCACATCAGAGAATTGTGTACTTTGTAGGAATGCTTCGAAGTCCTGGGGGTCCATTCCTTCAGCATCTCCAGTGGCAGCAAATTCGAATTCAGGTGGAACAGGAGGAGCCGATGGGGTAGCTTGTGTCGTAGTTTCAGATCCCGACCTGGGTATCCTAATGGTAAAGGGAGGTACAGTGGTCTCCCTTCGTGGCGATACCTCAGGAGTAGTCAGAACTTCCCTTGTCTAGACACAAGGGATCGCACCCCTCATGCGCTTGGATTGATGTGTGGACGTCTTGAGCTTCTTAAACATTTGTAATTGTGCCCAAGTTAAGGCACGTTCAATGGGAACATCGTATGCTAGGCACCGGTAAATAATGCGTGTGATTGCACAACATCCGTTCACCACTAATTTCCTAGAAGACCGTTTGTTTGCTTCATACAATTGATCTATAATCCATACCGGTAGCTTAATGGGTAACGCACCTGCTTCCGCTAAGTAGAGAGCGAACCAGATTCTCTTGTGTGGTTGTGTGAAGCGGTCTTGGCCGGGAAAGGCAAAATGTTGCATGCACATGCGGAGAGGGATGGACACGTTTGGTGTGAGTGCTGCCATGTCTTTAAGCTTCAATAGTTTCCTATCCTTCATGTTAGTGGGAACAAGAGCATCCTTTTCAGAGGGTACATGCGTGCCGTGCATATTCAAAGCGTCGCTTACCAACTCCACAGTAAGTTCAAACCTCTTCAACTCGTTGTTGCCCAGCAAGGAGGGAAGAACAAATGATCCGGGTTTGTCCTTTTCTTCATTAGCTTGTAATGTGGAGACCAAATAGTAACATCGGAGGAGATCTGGTTTAGGTAGTGGGGCTTCAAAGTATTCTGCCAGCCCTGCTCGTTGCCATATGGTCTGGAGATCCTCGGTGTTCTGTAAAGTCTCGAAATCCTTGGAGAAAAATTGGAATCGAACCCATGATCTGTCATACTCGCACTTAGACTCCCATATATACTTGGCCTCTCCTAATGGACCTGGCATGCCATTGAACCAATGAGAATTGGCATGGACTCTTTCTGTGATCCCTGTGGGTGGATCCGGCACCGGGATTTGCTGAAGGTGCTGCAGCTCCACAGGTCGTTCAGTTGGTGGCACATCCACAGGTAGACTATCCACATCAATTCCTGCAGTAAGTATCCCTACTTGTGAGCCCGAACCTGTCGCTTCTGCCATTTTACTTCTTGCCTTCTGATTCTGTGAGAATATAGAATCATGTGTTAACATCGTAATGGACAGAATAATTCCGTTGTTGTCCCCGTTACAACATTAACATGAGGTAGATGGTGAGTTAGTGGTTAGTAAGTGCACGAAGACAGTGTGTGTAGTTAATGCTTGGGTATTCCTAGGAGACTAATGCAGTTAGTAAGTGGGGATGAATTTACAAATTGGGGTCGGGGGGTTTATTACAGGTCTTAAGCTGCCAAATGCAGTGGATGGGTTTTTCTCTTGGTTTCGTAGAGACGCTAGAGAGCATTATAGGTGTATCAGCTTGAACATGAGGCCTTTTAGGGACCCATTTACAAATGATTCTGTTCGTGCTCATGGGCCTTGGTGTGTTCGTGAGTGTTGAAAACGAGTGGATGCCGGTTGTGCGAGTGAATGGGTTACGCTGTATAGGTTGTGGCTTCGGTGTAGCTATTTGCGCCCGCAAGCAAGCCTTAGGCACCCAAATTTGTCTTGATTGTGGGCTAGCCTTCATCGACTTCTTGGGCACCCAAATAGATTTCACGTTAGCATAAGAATTTCCGAAAGACTTCTTATTAGTGACGTGTTGTCGGTTACTAATAAGAGGCTTTGCCCGTGTGGTTGGCTTGAGTGCAACCGGGTGTTCGCCTTTCCGCACCCACACTTGGTTTACTTGCTGAGATATTTTGCTATGCAGGTACTTTTGATTTCCGGCATAGATAGTATTCTGCTTCTTCTGCCTTTGATCCACCTTTGGTTGCTGCCTCCTTCTGGCCTTTGGAAAAGAAGGGAGTTCCGTTGCATCCCTGACTCCTTTTTTGAGAATATCATTCCTCTGCAACACATAGTTTTGGACAAGAACAGCATGGTCAACTTTATGTGCACCCCTGGAGGGACCAGGAGTCTGTGCCGTTCCTAATTCCTTGAGTGCTCCATTATCTAATTCTACTGTAATTCGATTATGATTGACCCATACCTGAAGAAGTCCACTTCTTAGGTTTAAGTTGACTGCTTGGTCATAAATCCAGTCTTGACCCAGGACAAGAGGTTCAGTGAGATCATCATCTTGACACACTAGTACTTTAACTGTCATTGCCTCATCATGAATGTAGAGGGGAAGTTCCACCTCGCCCATGCAAGGGGTTTCCACGCCTCCCAAGCCTATGAGATATGCTTCCACAGGATTGACAGTTAACTGCAACTCTTGACAGTAAGACAATTTAACAGCACTAGTGGCTGCACCTGAGTCAATCAAGGCTCTTACGGTCCTTGCACTCTTTCCTTGTCCTATATCTAGGGTTATGAAAGGACGTCGATCACTTATCCTATGCGAGCTTGTTCCTGCGACTTCACACATGGCCATAGGATACCCTTGATCTGCATAGTCATCTGTTCTAGTCTGATCTCGGCCTTGCCTTCGTAACTTCATCCTTCTGATGCGTTCTAAAGCTTCTGCTTGAGCTTCTTCTCGAATTCGCTTTTCTTCCTCTTTGCGTTTCTTAGCAGTGTTGAGTCGGCTGAGCATTTCCTCCGTGAGGGGTTCCTGATACAACTTGACTCTGCAACCGCTAATATAGTTTGGGAGAATATCACCCTCTAACGTGGCTAATTGTACTGCTCCACTCGTGGAGATCCTATTGATAATCATAGGTCCGTAGCCTCTCTTTTCTAGCTTCCTTGCGTGTTGTTTCAGTGTATAGACTAAAACTAGATCTCCTGCTTTCAAGCCCTTATCCTTCACATGGGCATCGAAATATGCCTTCTGTCTCTTCTTGGCTGCATATATTCCTGCAGTGGCTCTCAGTCTTGTTTCCCCTAATCGTTCAAGGTCAAAGATCCTAGAGGAGAGTTCATGACCTGTCCATTCGTGCTCTTGTGCTACTCTCAATGTAGGAATCAAGAAGTCCAAGGGTAGCACAGCGTTTTGGCCAAATACCATCTGAAAGGGAGTGGCTTGGAGTACCGTTTTGTAGGCCACTCGGTATGCCCAAACAGCATGGTGTAGCTGTTTGTCCCAATCAGAGCGTTTTGTGTTCACTAATTTTGTCAGTACATTGCATAAGATCTTATTAGTGCTCTCAGCTTGTCCATTATCTTGCGGGTGATAGGGGGCAGACTTCTTGTGTATTACCAAGAATTCTTGGAGTAGATTTTCAATCACTTCGTTCAAGAAATGAGTGCCTCTATCACTTACAAGCTCTATAGGTAGCCCATATCTCGTGAATACATTCTCAAACAAGAATTTAGCAGTTGTTTGAGCATCGTTCTTTGTCGTAGCCTTTACCTCTACCCACTTAGTTAGATAATCTGTTGCAACAATGATGTATTCCGCATGAGAACCTTTAGCTGGGGGATTAATAGGACCTACAAAGTCTATTCCCCACTTAGAAAATGCACGTCCACCCATCATAGGTTTCAGTGGCATCTCATCTTTGCGTATAGGATACTGAGTCCTCTGACAGACATCACACCGTTTCACATAGGTATGTGCATCCATGTGAAGGGTAGGCCACCAGAAGCCCGCAAATAGTATTGCCTTGATCACCCGATCCGGTCCAAAGTGTCCTCCTGCTACACCTTGGTGAGCAGTTTCCAAGATCTTTAGATATTCACTTTCATGGACACATAGCCTCAGGTAACCATCTTTACCACGCTTATATAGATTATCACCAATGAGTGAGTAATCCAGGGCTTCTTGTTCTAAACTCCTTTTCCTCGCCAGAGTCATGTCTGGAGGGAATGTGTTTGTCCTTAGGAAGGATACTAGAGGTTCACTCCAATCTGGCACAATGGATACTTGATAAAGAGTGGCGTGTTCCACTGGTGGTTTAGTGCAACAGATTGGGCACTCCTTGCACAACTTTTGGACATCCGCTTCCATAGTTGGCCAATGCACTCCGAATCTCTTTAGAGTCTGTAAAGTTCGTTGCTTTGAATGGTGTTGCTCTAACGCACCTACATGTGCTAATTGCAACCATTTAGCGTACTCATCCTCTTCTACGCAACAAGCCAAGATCCCTTGATCTGTGTGCTTGTACATGCTTCCTGCCATGATGTGGTACTTTTGGGCTTTTACAACCTCTCTATTCCGTGTGTTTACCACTGGATGGTTAGGCCCGTATGTCAATACTGGTACCAATGGCTTAGCCCACTGCGGTACAACTTCCAAATTAAACAGGTAAGCATCAGGAAGGTCATCTGATACTCCTTGTGGGGCCTCTCCCGATGTGAGCCTAGAAAGATGATCAGCTCTCAAATGAGTCCTACCTTTCCTTACCACAACTTCAAAGTCATATTCCATGAGCAAGAGAAACCATCTCACTAATCTTCCTGTATTGCATGGCTTGTTTACGAGATATAGCAATGCCTGATGGTCAGTAAAAAATTTAAACTTATTTGCAAGCAAATAGTGTCTAAATTTCTTAACTGCATATACCATGCCTAAGCCTTCCCTCTCCGTAGTGGTGTAATTTCATTCAGCTACATTCAACTGTCTACTGGCATAGGCAATTGGAAGATCCATATTACCTTCACCAGTAGGTTGTGCAAGCACACATCCAATAGCATAATTGGATGCATCTACATGAACATGGAAAGGCTTATTCCAATCTGGTGTGGTCAAGATTGGTGCTGAACACAATCTTCGTTTAAGCTCCTGGAAGGAATTCTCACATTCATCCGTCCACTCAAAGTTTGTCAGAAGTCCGTACATGGGCTTTGCAATGACAGCATACATGTGTATAAATCGTCGGTAATAACCACAATGCCCCATGAAAGCTTGTACTTCCCTTGACATTCTTTGGCCTAGGTAACTCTGCTATAGGTCTCACTTTCTCTTCGTCAGTAGATATGCCATTCTTTGACACTATGTGCCCTAAAATCTTGCCTTGCCTGACCATGAAAACACATTTTTCGGGGTTTAGACAGACTTGATATTCTCTACATTTGTCAAAGATTTGTCTGAGTTCAGGAATATGGGTTTGTCTAATATTGGAATGAGCACAAAGATCATCAACATAGACTTCTAAACTCTTCCTCAGGAACTCCTTAAACACATGGCACATCAGCCTCTGGAAGGTAGCTGGTGCATTGGTAAGCCCAAATGGCATTACTCTAAAAGCAAAAATGCCCCATTCTGTGGCAAAGGCTGTCTTATGCTGATCCTCTGGAGCTATGGCTACTTGATTGTAGCCCGAAAATCCATCAAGGAAGCTGTACACTTCCTTGCCTGCCACTCTTTCTAAGAGATGTTCTGTGATGGGAAGCGGATAGTTATCTCGAATTGTGGCTGCATTGACCTTCTTCAAGTTAATGCATACGCGCAGCTTTCCATTTTTCTTGGGCACCACAACGATGGGGGATACCCATTCAGTGTGCTCAATTTCATAGATAAATCCAGCTTCAACCAATCTATCTATCTCTTCTTTGATCTTAGCAGCGTAATTATCGTTATAAGTATAGGGCTTTTGCTTAGAGGGTTTAGCATCTGAGGTCATGGGGATAGTGTGTGAGCATATATCGGGGTCAACACCTTTCAAATCCTTGTAACTCCAAGCGAATACATCTCTGTATTCTCTTAGCAAGGCTATCAACGCATGCTCTTCTTCCTCTGTTAGGTCATGGCCTATGTACGTGCATCTCTCCTCTCCTTCTTCTAGGGCCACTACTATTTTCTTGGTGGTTTCTTTGTTATCATAGGCCTCTCCTGATTGTGCCTCTCGTTTAGGCATTCTTATCATGACTCTCCTGTCATCTATCTCATACTTCTTAAAATTTTCTGGGACCTCAAACAAAGATTCTTCCTCTTCTGGTGGGACTTCTCTCTTCTTTCGTTTCTTCCCTTCTTCCTTCCGAGTCACATGTGTTGTTAATCTTACATCATTTGTAATCTCTCCATGCCTCTGGGGTTGAAATTCTACTTCATGGAAGTATTCTTCATCTGATGCAAATGGTGGGTCCATAATGATTGACTCTAGATCGGAGTCGCTTGCATCCTCAAATGCATCAGGGCTAGGTTCGCATTCTTCTAGAACTGCCTCTCCCATGATTGGCTCTATGGAGAAGACTGAAATGTCATAGCCATCCGCATCACAGTGAGGTGTCCATTGCTCCTCATTGATGGCTACGTCCATTGTTGCTAGGATTTCTGCCCACCCATGGGGTTCAAATTCCTCATCAGGAAAAACTACAGGTGCATAGGCTGGGTCTTGAATTGATCTATGTGTTTCTTTTGCACCTACCTCTCTGGCTTTCTCTCTCTTCTCTTCTTCTACTGCTACCTTGCACATCCATAAGTGAGTGTCTTCATGCATCCATGAGGATCCAGACCCTATGGAATGCACCGATTCTGTATCATCTTTGGCTCTATGGATGGGATTCCATTGGATAGGAGGGAAATCTCTATGAGAATAATCCTTGAGATTGACTTTGGTCGTAACACCTAAGTGTTGCAGGTACAAAGAATTAGTTCCCCAGTCCTGTACCACTTGCAACTGTCGCATGAATGGTCTTCCCAAAATCATCTCATAGGCATGATTTTTGCTGAAGTCACATATGTTGGTGCAGACCAATCACCAATTGAAGGCTTGAAAGATCAAAGGATGAAGGAAGAATCAATTCTTAAAGTTTGGAAGAAGATTGCACTCAGAAGATAAGAGAAGTGTACACATATGTACATTAGTATAGTCATAGCTGACTTAGATCTTTGTTTGAGTAAGAATCTTGTACAAATTATCTATAAATACTTTGAGAAAAGTCGGGGCATATATGAGAGCATATGTGACAATAGTTAGAAGTCAAGAATGAGGAAGCTAGATGTCATGAAACAGAAGAAAAGTTAGTTGAGTTTAGTCTCATCACTTAACTGTAAATTTTTCTGAGTAATTGAAAATTTTGCGCCCGATGTTTCTGCGTGCTCTCCTTCTACAGTAGATCAATTGTGAAATGCTTTTGTACAAGTCTAAGTCTAGAGTTGCTTGACCTCTGTACAAAGTTTTAGCTTCCAATTGCAATCAGGCTTAGAGAATTAAGTGTAGGAACATTCATATGTGAAGTGTGTTCACAGGTTCCTAAAACAGGCGCAGATTTTGAAGTTAATGTTTTGATCATTTCTCCTAGTACAGTTTAAAGTTTTTCATGAGTGAGAGCTTAATCTTTAAGTTGAAAGATAAGCTACTCATGGCTAGAAGCATTTGCTTAAACGGGTTCTATTCAAGGAGAACTAAGTCTTAAAAGTTACAGGTGTAAAATCGACTGTTTTGAATAACAGTTTCTGACATAGGTAACTTGTGAAGTTAATTTCTCAAGTTATACTAAAGTTTTTGAAGTAATTCAACTTGGAGGAGATGCGCAATCTCTAGGAGATACTTCGTACAAAATTTCATCAAAAACTTTACATGTTTGATAGGTCAATGTGAAGAAATAGTGCAGCAGACTTTTCTGTGTTTCATCTTCTTCACAGATTTGTCAATTCTTTGATATTTAGTAATTGATCCTCTAAATTAGTGGGAGTTTTGACTTACTCTTGGTATAGAGGTGCTCTAATCACAAGAGTAGGTTGTTCTTTTGGAGATTAACACTCTCCATCAGTGGTATCAGAGCAGGAGACATCAAATCAAGGAAAGGAGGATCCCGACTGCTGCAGATTCAAGAAATTCAACACTTGAAGAATTAAGAAGTGAAAGCTTGGAGTCAAAAGCCTGAGGAGAAGACTACTCGACATCAAGAAAAGCAAAAGGAGTCTAATTCGAAGTAAAGGTACATACATTGTTTGTAAAGCTTGAAGATTTCAATACACAGGTGGATACAAGATGGGAGATGCTCTACAGATAGAGAAATTGGATAGGGAAAACTATCCTGCATGGTCAATGAGGATGGAAGCTCATCTTATGAGCAAAGATTTAATTGGTTACATCACAGGAGAAGAAGAGAAGCCAGAATTCAGAGATCCTAGTGTTCCAACTAGGGAAGAGTTAGCAGATTTGAAAAATTGGATGAAGAAAGATGCTCAAGCTAGGAGCATTATCTATATGGGAGTCAATGATTACTTGTTACCTCATATTAGAGGTCTTGAAAGTGCAACTGACATATGGAATGCTTTGGAGGAGCATTTCCAGAACACTACAAAGTCAAGGAAGGCATCCTTATGGGCAGAGTTTACTACCTTCAAGAAGAAGGCCTCTCAATCCATCTCAGACTATGTAACAAGGATGAAAGATATTGCAGATGCTTTAGGAGCTGTTGATGAAGACATTGAGGAAGATAAATTGGTAAGGCAAATCCTTACAGGGTTGAGAGGTGATGACAAATGGAAGCCATTTATTTTGTCTACAGAGTTATCACTTGACCATTTCACTCCTGATTTAAATCAATTGTTAGGTCATATGCTAACATTTGAGCAGGATGTTAAAGGAGATGGTGACAAGAGTACAGGTCATGCAATGTACTCAAAGGACAAGAAGAAGAATAGCAAAGGAAAATAACAAGCAGGTGAAGATGAAGGAACAACTACTCAAGCCAACTTCCTAAGAGGAAGAGGAGGTGGCAAAGGTAGAGGAAGAGGCAGGAACAATAAAGATGGAGGCAAAGCTTGCTGGATTTGTGGTAAGACAAATCACTTAGCTAATGATTGTTGGCATAATAATCAGAATAATAGTGGATACAATCAAAATTATAATTCAAGAGGAAGAGGTGGCAGAAATCAAAGAGGTAATTTCAGAGGTAGAGGTGGAAGGAATTACTTTGGAAGAAATGCAGGTAGAGGATTCCAAAGTCAACAATACAACAACACCTACTACAATTATGCTTCAGATCAAAAGGAAGATTCAACATTGATAATGAATGCAACTTGTGAAAGGCAGAATGAAGATCAAAGAGTCTTCTACATTGACTCAGGGTGTAGCAATCACCTGAGTGGTAACATATCTTTGATGACTGATTTGGAGAGTAAAGTTTTTAATCATGTTGTTCAAACAGGTGACAACACAAAGCACAATGTGAAGTCAATTGGATCAGTGAAGGCCAAGGATGGAAGCACCTTATTGAGTAAGGTTTTGTATGTTCCTACAATCCCTAAGAATTTGATAAGTGTAGGACAAATTGTTGAAAAGGGATATGAAGTAAGGTTCACTAATGATGGAGTATATGTGGAAGACCCTAGCCAAGGGTATAAACAGATTGTTTCAGGAAAAAAGGAAGGAAGATTATTTACATTGAAGATTCAAGGCAATATTGGTCATGCTATGTTCACATATGGAGGACATAAGATCTCTGAGTTAGATCTTTGGCACAAGAGGCTTGGACATTTCAATGAAAGAGGTATTAAAGATATGGTTAACAATGGTTCAGTGCTTGGATTGCCTAATGTTGCAGGTCAACATATGACATACAAATGTGAGGCATGTCAATTAGGTAAGGCTCATAAACATTCCTATTCCAAGCATGGTTTTATGTACTCAGAGAAGCTTGAGTTGGTACACACAGATGTGTGGGGACCATCAAAAGATTTCAGTATAAATGGATCAAGGTATTATGTGACTTATGTTGATGATGCTACTAGGTGGATCACTATCTATGTGATCAAAGATAAGTCAGAAGTGTTTAATACATTTAAACACTATCATGCATATGCAGAAAGAATTACAGGTCATAAGTTGAAAAGACTAAGGTCAGATGGAGGGGGAGAGTATTTCTCAAATGAGTTCAGTGATTACTTATGGAATGCAGGTATAAAAAGGGAAGTTACTTGCAGATACTCTCCTCAACAAAATGGTGTTGCAGAAAGGAGAAATAGAACACTTGTTGAGTTTGCAAGATCCATGATGAAGGAGAAAAATTGTCCTAATTATTTGTGGGCTGAGGCTGTAAATACAGCCACTTATTTGGTTAATAGATTACCATGTAAAGCCTTGCAGGGTATGACACCATATGAGGCTTGGTGGGGTAAGAGACCTACCTTGGATCATTGCAGAGTTTTTGGGTGTGTGGCATATGCATATGTGCCATCACAATTAAGGCACAAGTTGGAGCCTAAAGCTGAAAAGTATGTTTTCATTGGCTATGATGATAAGCAGATGGGCTATAGATTGTGGAGTCCATCTACAAAACAATTCATGGTTTCTAAAGATGTTACATTTGATGAACAAAGTATTTGGTATACAGGTACAATCAATATCAATACAGGTGATGAAGAAGAAATGAGTCAAAGAAAAGGTAAATCAAAAGTTCAGATATTTGATGAGCAAGAGAATAATGAAGTGCAGGTTGAAGTGGAAGAGACACCAAGATTTGATCCTGAATGTGAAGAGCCAGAAACTTCAAGGAGTGGAGAACTCAGAAGGTCATCAAGAAATAGGTGGCAACCTACAAGGTATAGTTATGATACTTCATTTTTAGCCACAAAAGATTATGCTTATATGGTGAATACAGATGAAGACCCTTCTACATATGAAGAAGCAAAAGGTAAGGAAAAATGGGAGAGTGCTATGCAGGAGGAATATGATGCACTATTGGAGAATCAAACTTGGGATTTAGTTCCTAAACCAAATAGTCAGAAAATCATTGGGTGCAAGTGGGTCTATAAGACAAAAAGGTTTGCAGATGGAAGTGTGTCTAGATACAAAGCTAGACTTGTTGTCAAAGGCTTTGCTCAGACATATGGTGTTGATTATGATGAGACTTATAGTCCAGTGGCAAAGATGACAACCATCAGGACACTTATTGCTATTGCTGCATGTAAAGGTTGGAAGTTATGTCAACTTGATGTGAAAAATGCTTTTCTGAATGGTTATATTTCAGATGATGTATTTATGGAGCAACCTCAAGGGTTCAGAGATATAAAGTATCCAGATCATGTGTGCAAGCTCAAGAGAGCTTTGTATGGCTTGAAGCAGGCCCCAAGGGCATGGAACTATAGACTTGTGAAGTTCTTAAAAGAACTTGGTTTTCAGGTGTCTAAAGCAGATAGTAGTTTGCTTGTCAAAGCAAGTGATAATGGTTTCATATACATGTGCATATATGTTGATGATATAATTCTTACAGGCACAGATGAAGAAGGAATACAAAGGCTCAAGAGGCAAATGGAAAAGGAGTTCAAGATAAGTGACTTGGGAGACTTGTCATATTTCTTGGGCATGGAGATTACATATACTCAACATGGAGTATTTGTGACCCAAGAAAGGTATTTGAAGAACTTGTTAATCAAGTTTAAAATGGATGATTGCAGGGTAGCACCTACACCAATGGAGGTGAATCACAAATTGAGTAAGTATGGAGGTGAAGAATTCAAGGACATGAGACAATATCAGAGTTTGGTTGGTAGCCTTATCTATGCTACTCTAACTAGACCTGATTTATCATATGCAGTAGGAGTTTTGTCTCAATTTATGCATTGCCCAAAGAAAGAACATTGGATTGCAGGACAAAGGGTGTTGAGGTACATTAAGGGTACACTCAATGAAGGTTTGTATTATGGGTTTACCTCAGGTACAAATATCAAAATTTATAGTGATGCAGATTGGGCAGGTAATCCAGATGATAGAAGATCAACCTATGGATACATGTGTTATGTGGGAGATAAGTTAATCTCATGGTGTTCTAAGAAGCAACATACAGTTGCTTTGTCTTCTACAGAAGCAGAGTATAAAGGCATGGTTGAAGCTGCAAAGGAAGTAATTTGGGTCAAGACATTGATGAAGAGTTTTGACATTGTGCATGGGGTACCAATTATATTTGGAGATAACATGAGTTCATTGTATTTAGCTGCTAATCCTGTTTTTCATGCCAGGACCAAACACATTGAGATTCAGTATCACTTTCTAAGAGAGAAGGTGATGGATAAAGAGATTGAAGTAATCCATACTTCAACAAAAGATCAGATAGCTGATATGCTTACAAAAGGCTTGGATGGACCAAAGTTACAAAGGTTCAAAGACATGGCAGGTATAAAGAAGACAGAGAAAACCTCAATTGATGATTGAGGGGGAGCTGTTGGTGCAGACCAATCACCAATTGAAGGCTTGAAAGATCAAAGGATGAAGGAAGAATCAATTCTTAAAGTTTGGAAGAAGATTGCACTCAGAAGATAAGAGAAGTGTACACATATGTACATTAGTATAGTCATAGCTGACTTAGATCTTTGTTTGAGTAAGAATCTTGTACAAATTATCTATAAATACTTTGAGAAAAGTCGGGGCATGTATGAGAGCATATGTGTCAATAGTTAGAAGTCAAGAATGAGGAAGCTAGATGTCATGAAACAGAAGAAAAGTTAGTTGAGTTTAGTCTCATCACTTAACTGTAAATTTTTCTGAGTAATTGAAAATTTTGCGCCCGATGTTTCTGCGTGCTCTCCTTCTACAGTAGATCAATTGTGAAATGCTTTTGTACAAGTCTAAGTCTAGAGTTGCTTGACCTCTGTACATAGTTTTAGCTTCCAATTGCAATCAGGCTTAGAGAATTAAGTGTAGGAACATTCATATGTGAAGTGTGTTCACAGGTTCCTAAAACAGGCGCAGATTTCGAAGTTAATGTTTTGATCATTTCTCCTAGTACAGTTTAAAGTTTTGCATAAGTGAGAGCTTAATCTTTAAGTTGAAAGATAAGCTACTCATGGCTAGAAGCATTTGCTTAAACGGGTTCTATTCAAGGAGAACTAAGTCTTAAAAGTTACAGGTGTAAAATCGACTGTTTTGAATAACAGTTTCTGACATAGGTAACTTGCGAAGTTAATTTCTCAAGTTATACTAAAGTTTTTGAAGTAATTCAACTTGGAGGAGATGCGCAATCTCTAGGAGATACTTCGTACAAAATTTCATCAAAAACTTTACATGTTTGATAGGTCAATGTGAAGAAATAGTGCAGCAGACTTTTCTGTGTTTCATCTTCTTCACAGATTTGTCAATTCTTTGATATTTAGTAATTGATCCTCTAAATTAGTGGGAGTTTTGACTTACTCTTGGTATAGAGGTGCTCTAATCACAAGAGTAGGTTGTTCTTTTGGAGATTAACACTCTCCATCAACATATAGCGAATGTATGCTCAAACTCGACACCACAAGTGGTGAGAGTTATTCCTTCTAGCAATCCTAGGGGTCTCTCTATGTGACCATCGGCCATCTGCAATTTCATTCTTGTTGGCCTGAGTGCCGGCTTGCCCCAACGCTTCCATAGGGAAGTGGTGGCAATTGCAACTCCTGCACCTGAGTCCAAAATTGCCTTGGTGGTGTACTCCTGGTAGGTGATGGGAAGATAGGTGTTCCCTTCTTCGCCTTCACACATATCTCCTATCTTATCCAAGGGAATTTCTGGCACTGTTCTATGGGATCCTACCTGGGAACGAGGTTTGGCTACTTCTGGTACTTGTTTGGCGACATGTTTCCATACTTCAGGTCTAACCTTGAGTAACTCTTCTAGCTTGAGATTGCACTGCACGTTAGTGTTCTTCACTACCTCTGTGTTCCTAGGTATGACTGAATCTTCGTTTCTTACCATGACTGTAGGTGCTCTCATACAGGTGGACTTTGCTTCCCATGGGCCTGTGAAGTGGGGTAACTCTTGTATGGAATTAGACTCAAAGTCCAATCTCTCGTGAGACTGAGTACTCTCATGTTCCCCGTAAATAGATGGGATGTCTTGTGGGAATTGGTCGTGTGCATCATCCACAAGTTCAAAGGGAGGGGCGACTTCACTTTCGTTATCCCATTTGTCTTCTTGAATCTCTCGTAGGAAGTCTGGTGCAAACCGATTCATAGAAGAAGAAGTGTCTGGCTCCGTAGAATTAGGCACATAAGCAACCTGGGAAGGAGGGCTTATTCTATCGTTGGCTCTCTCCTTGTTCTCATAGATGGCTGGAGCACAAGCTTCCTGGGGAGGATTACTTATTCTATTACTTTTCCGAACAGGCTCATATGCTCCCTGAGAAGGAATGTAGGCAACCTGTGGAGGTACGTAAGCTTTCGAGGGAGGCTCATCTGCCTTTTGGGGGGAAAGATAAGCTTCTTGAGGAGGCACATGGGCTTCCTGAAGAGGCTGGCTTATCCGTTCTCTTGCCCCTTCCTTTCTTTGAGGGACAGGTTCCTTTTCTGATTGTGCAATTAGATTCTCTATTCTTCCTAGGGAGGGGGGGTTGTCTGGTTCAGTGGAATTTGGCACATAAGCTTCCGGTGGGGGATGGGTCATGTTTTTGCTTGCTTCCTCCCTTCCTTGATTTTTTTCTTCCTTGATCTTGCGATTATGCCCTCTAACTTCTCTAGAAGTCCATCCAAGTGTAATTGCGTCTTGGCTGAGCCCGAGTAATTGAAAAGGCGACTGGCTTCAAACATAGTCTGAGCCAATGCGACCATTTTCGCGCAAAGCTTGGTTCTTTCTATCTCTAGGTCAGCCCTAGGGTAGCACTTGTCATGATCCGTGACATTTGGCCCTTCTTGGATTCTGGCCTGATATGCTTTAAGCATCATGTCTATGTCTTCAGGAGTGGGATCAGCTAATACTGATCCTACTCGGGGTGGTGGGTGGGTTACGTGGGGTGTGATAGAGGGTGGAGGGATGGAGGGTGATGGGGATGGTAGCGGTGGGAATGTGTGAGAGTGCGGTTGAGATGTGATCTCTATGATTTTTGCTTTGGTTTCTCTCAAGCTTTCCTCAAGTTCACTCATCTTTTTTGCCCATTGCCTTTTCATTCTTTCACGACTATCCTTCCAGGCTCTAGTCCTTTTTTTGGTTATGCTCTCTGTTTCACTCGCCTCTGGGTTCTTATCCTGGTTTACCCCTTGATTCTGCTGCAATGCTAGCGCTCTAGTGACTACCTGTACGGGAGCAGTGGAAGTGACGCTTCCTGCGGAATCTACCACTAACCCAATAACGTTGATAGGAGTGATTTTTGGCATATTATTGGGGTTCTTTGGGCAATCTCGTAAGAGATGCTCTTTTCCACAATCTTGGCAAAAGCCTTGTATCGTCACTAACTGGTTTTGTGTAGGTGGAGGTAAGGGGCAATCACGAATGAGGTGATCTCCTTGGCATCTGTAGCACGGTCCTCTTGGGAATGGAGGTCTTACCTGCCTAGGTTGAGGCCTAGGGTTGGGGTTTGCATACATGACGTTTGTATAATCTGACTCCCAACTAGGTTCATTTGGCTCTTCGCTGTAATAGGACTCACCATGTTCTGGAGACTGCATGTAGTACGCCTGGAGACTATCAACATGTGTAGAATCAAAGCTATGGTCACTCGGGTCACTTTCAGAAAGCAAGGGTGTTACAGGGACTATAACTCTATTCAGGTTTTCTTCTGCAGCTGTATACTTTACAGGGATTACATTAGCGGGGTTTGGAGGCTGTTGAGCTAGCACCGGTTGGGGTCTCTGTTGGGCCTGATATTGTGGTTGGTAGGTTTGTTGGGGTCTAGCATATTGTGGTGGTGGATTTTGGTTCTGGTATCTGCCTTGTTGGTAGGGCTGAAGGTAGGTTTGTCTGACCGCTTGCTTGTTGTAAGGACAGTCTTGTGCCGTGTGATTTGTGTATCTTCGTTCTATGGTGCAATATTGGCTATTTGGATTGATCTGGGGTTGAACCATAATGGGACACACGTTTGCCATATGGTCACCACCGCATGTATAGCACCTCTTCGCTGGGGTAAACCTCGGGATTTGTTTGCTAGTTACACCTAATTTCTGAGCTACTTTCTCTGCGAGTTCCTCAATTGATGTGGATTGCGTGGAAGAGTGACTAGATGCACTATCTGAATCTTTGTAGATTTTGGAAAGCTCTAGTTCTTCCCCTAGGTTATCTTCAATGTCAATGCACATGCGTACACACTCTTCTATAGTCCTAGGGTCCTTCAGATACACATAGGATCTCAATTTCGTACTCAGCAATCCATCAAGGAATAAGGCTACTTGTTTGGCAGGTGTGGGTAGCTCCGAAACAGGACATCTTTCAAGATATTGTCTAAATCTTCTTCCTGCCAATCTTACAGTCTCTTGGGGAGTCTGTTTGAAGCTGTGAATCAATGAGGAGGTATTGTGTCTTATGCCACTCTTAGAGAACTCTACAATGAAAGCCTCTAGGAGTTGGTCTATGCACCTGAATTGTCGCTCATCCAATGGCTGAAACCATGTAAGTGCTGTGTTCCTAAGGGTTAGACCGAAGGCATTGTACTGCGTGAATAGATCCTCCACTTGTTCAGCTCTCAAGACTTGCTTGAACTCCGCCACATGATCATAGGGATCTCCTGTGCCATCAAAGTAATTCTTCATGGACTTAACTAGCTGGGTCGGTCTCAAAGTTCTTGTGTGCTCTCTAGGTCTCGGCAGAGGGAATCCATCCACATTTCTTTGGTTCCTGTGAGCTCTAAGCATCTCAGGTTCTACCCTATTCGTCTCCGTCCTCGTTCTTTCTCTGCCCACTGGGTTGGCAAAGCTTACTTCTGGTCTATCTCTACTTCTGTCTCTTTGCATTCCATGAGCTTGGGATGTTCCAGCTCCAGGGTGACCATAGGATACATTCGATCTTGGTTGGGGGAAAACGAATTCACCCTTCCAAGTGTAAGCATGCCTATCATTTTCTGTCACCCCAAAGATCCTCTCCGAAGCGTGATCTAGGTAGGTCACTCTGCCCGGGCTATCAGGGTCCTTAAACTCATAGATCATGATTGTTCCTATATCAGTTGGTTGATCAGGTTTATACCTCCAAAAGGCTTCGTCAGTTTCTCGATTGAGAAGCAAATCTATGCACTTGTTGTCTTGGGGAACCCAATCAGGTGTGATAATCCTAGTGAGAACAGATTTGCCTCGGGGTGTTCTAGGTTCCGCACCCATGTTCCCTTGTTCCAAGTCACCTAAATCCGCCTCTGAGATTACATTCCCAAATTCATCTGTCCTGTCTGGGTGACTGGTGACTACATATATGGTTCCTTCTTTGTCCAGGTATGCACCATTTTCAAACTTGACTGCTGGGTGCTCTAGTCCTATGGATTGGTCAGGGTTTTTAATCTGGACCACGGATCTTCCTAGGCCGTCCTCATAGATGCTAGCACCTAATCGGTTGGTCCTAAGGTATTCCAACTATGTTTTGTAAGGGCCTTCTACCCTGTACAAGTATGGCATTCCTGAACTTCCCGTAGGTCTGTCCATGCCTTGAGACATCTCTGACTCACTGGTCTCCGAGCTAGAGTAGTACGAGTGGTGGCTCAACTGCTGGGCCCAAGACCTAGCAGTGTGGTTAACACTAGCCTCTAAAGATCTAAGGCTTTGTCTCTCCCTTACTAGATGTCGTCCTGATCTAAGGTTCATATGCCTATCTAAGTAGCCCAATTCTTTGCCCAGAGTACAACCTTGTTGCTGGTTACTTTATATTAGTCGCTTGGTTCTTTTTAGTTATTTTATCGTGTTTAAGGTCTTGTCTGATATCACGTCGTCAGGAATATTTGAATGTTGTTTCGCACTTACAGTTGATCGTTCCACGTTAAGTTCTTTCCCTTTAAAATTCTCGACAGTACAAGGATTATGCCCTTAGCTTGAGCTTGAAAGTTTAGGTATGCTTCAACTTGATAGTTGCCTATCGTCGCCCTGACTTACTCCTACTTCTAATCGTTCTTAGCCTAAGCTAGGAATTGACGAAGAGGAGTTGAGAGTATTCCGACCTTTCTTGTTGAACCTTGCTCTTTAGTGCTCGAGAAGTTGATTCTCAAGCTTGCGCAAAACCCTTGCTTGGACGCTCTCAATTGCTTCTCAATAGACCTGCATCAGTCTCAAGATTAGCTCCAAGTTGACCTTTCAATTGACAGACAATTTATTTCAGACACTTTTTTAATGACCCTTGTTCCCCCTTTTGTGTTGCTAGAAATTTCCTCTAGAGCTCCCTTGGTGTTTCTACCCCTCCGTGTGTCAACTTCCAAATATCCTATCTGAAAATCAACGCGTTATTCTTATAAAAAACAAATGAGGGCGCGTAGTATACGCCACGAGCTTTCCGACAAGCCCTAGAGCTCAAAAAATGGATTTCGTATGAAAAAGTTATGACCGTTCAAGGTTTAGGGGGTTAACTAGACAAACAGAACCTTTCAGGGTTTTAATGCATTTTTCTAAGGCCTTTGTAAGTGTATGAGTATTTGAGAGTGCAAATATGCCCGGAATTTAGCCTAAATTTCCAAAAATTTACCCCTTAATTTTTGCCGAAAATGTTTGTCTGTCGCGATAGACGGTGTCTGTCGCGATAGACACAAACTATCGTGGGGGCTGTCTGTCGCGATAGACGGTGTCTGTCGCGATAGACGCTGTCTATCGTGGAATTTTGGTCTGTCGCGATAGACGGTGTCTGTCGCGATAGACGCTGTTTGTCGTCTGTCATGGTTTGGTCTGTCGTCTGTCGTGGTTTGGTCTGTCGCGATAGACGGTGTCTGTCGCGATAGACTGGTCTGTCGCGATAGACTGGTCTGTCGCGATAGACGGTGTCTGTCGCGATAGACTGGTCTGTCGCGATAGACGGTGTCTGTCGCGGAATTCTGTCTGTCGCGATAGACGGTGTCTGTCGCGATAGACGCTGTCTGTCGTGGAATTTTGGTCTGTCGTGATAGACGGTGTCTGTCGCGATAGACGGGGTCTATCGTGGATTTCTGTCTGTCGCGATAGATGGTGTCTGTCGCGATAGACAGTGTCTGTCGCGATAGACGGTGTCTGTCGCGATAGACGGTGTCTGTCGCGATAGACGGTGTCTGTCGCGATAGACTGAAAAAACGCAAATTTTTGAGAAACTTTTAGTGATTTAGAGTGCCCTAATGGTGTAGGTTACCGTGCCCAACATGCATTCACAAAATTTTAAGTTTTTCTGTCTGTCGCGACAGACAGAGGTCGTCGTTCCGGGACCTGTGCAGAGTCTGTCGTACCTGCGCACACTGCTGGAGGAGGTGGTACCGCAAGTTCCTGCAACAAAAGCTCAAAAACACACCAAAAACAGATAGCATGCAAGCTCTCTCTCGCTCTCTCTCACAATGAAATGAGGGAAATGAGGTGGGGGGTGTAATATGACCAAAAAACTGAAATTTTTTGTGGAGATGGAGATGGAGGTGGGAGATGGTGGAGATGATGATGGTGATGATGGTGATGCGAAAGTAAGGAAAAAATAAAGAAAAATTAAGAGAAAGAAGGATATTACCTATGACTCCAATGTCTCAACTCGACGTCTTACCATCACACGCTCGTCCTCGAAGCTCTCTCCCCGGCAACGGCGCCAAATTTGGTGTTACTCTAGCACAATGGTGAGTACCAACGTGAGAAGATTCACCTCATAATTGTGAATCCGTGGAGACGTGAGGACTAGTATGAAGACTATGAGCAAGTGAAGGCACAAGTGCGTGAGTGAGAAGCACACAAGCATGCACACACATACACACACACGCGCACACAAGGCAAGAACAAGGAGAGGAACAATGGAGTTCTTTGCATTAATCAAAAGGTCTCTTACATAAGCTCAATTCACAAACAATCTAACCCCAAAAATGAGCTCTCTAGCTCTTTTTATAGTTTTCTAACTAGCTTTGGTCTTGTCCAGACCTAGTGTCCGGCCTAGTTAAAAATTAGGTTCTAGAGTCTATTTGAGGGCTCAAACAGAGTCTAAAAATTATGAAAATTGATATGTCGCTAGTTCTAATACTCCTCAAGCTCGAGGACTCCTCGGCTTGCACAAAATGGAGTCTATTCTACCAAAAACGGGATTTACAATGTTTGTGTAGTGATTAAAATCACTTGAGTTGTAAATAATCCATGGGAAAAAAATGATTTGGCCTTGTTGCCGTATTGTGCATGACTCCTCTGTTGCTTTGTATGCCAACAACAGGGTTCATTGCTTTGAGTAGTGTTGCTCTAATGCACCTACATGTGCTAATTGCAACCATTTAGCGTACTCATCCTCTTCCACACAAGAGGCCAAGATCCCTTGATCTATGTGCTTGTACATACTTCCTGCCATGATGTGATACTTTTGGGCTTTTACTACCTCTCTATCCTGTGTGTTTATTACTGGATGGTTAGGCCCGTATGTCAATACTGGCACTAATAGCTTAGCCCACTGCGGTGCCACTTCCAAGTTAAACAAGTAAGCATCAGGAAGGTCATCTGACACTCCCTGTGGGGCTTCTCCAGATGTGAGCCTAGAGAGATGATCTGCTCTCAAGTGAGTCTTCCCTTTCCTTACCACAACCTCGAAATCATATTCCATTAGCAAGAGAAACCATCTTACTAATCTTCCTGTAGCGCATGGCTTGTTTACGAGATATAGCAGTGCCTGATGGTCAGTAAAAAATATAAACTTATTTGCAAGAAAATAATGTCTAAACTTTTTAACTGCATATACCATGCCTAGTCCTTCTCTCTCCGTAGTGGTATAATTTCGTTCAGCCGCATTCAATTGTCTACTAGCATAGGCAATTGGAAGATCCATATTACCTTCACCGGTAGGTTGTGCGAGTACACACCTAATAGCATAATTGGATGCATCCACATGAACATGGAAAGGCTTATTCCAATCTGATGTGGTCAAGATTGGTGCTTAACATAATCGCCGTTTAAGCTCATTGAAAGAATTCTCACATTCATTAGTCCACTCAAAGTTAGTCAAAAGTCCATACAGAGGCTTTGCTATGATGGCATACATGTGTATAAATCATCGGTAATAACCACAATGCCACATGAAAGCTTGTACTTCCTTGACATTCTTTGGCCTAGGTAACTCAGCTATGGCTCTCACTTTCTCTTCGTCAGTGGATATGCCATTCTTTGACACTATGTGTCCTAGAATCTTGCCTTGCCTGACCATAAAAACACACTTTTCTGGGTTCAGGCAAACTTGATATTCTCTACATTTGTCAAAGATTTGTCTGAGTTCTGGTATATGTGTCTGTCTAATGTTGGAATGAGCACAGAGGTCATCAACATAGACTTCCAAATTCTTCCTCAAGAACTCTTTAAACACGTGGCACATCAGTCTCTGAAAGGTTGCAGGAGCATTGGTAAGCCCAAATGGCATTACTCTAAAGGCAAAAATGCCCCATTCAGTGGCAAAAGCCGTCTTATGCTGATCTTCTGGAGCTATGGCTACTTGATTGTAGCCCGAAAATCCATCAAGGAAGCTGTACACTTCCTTGCCTGCTACTCTTTCTAAGAGATGCTCTGTGATAGGAAGCGGGTAGTTATCTCGAATTGTGGCTGCATTGGCCTTCTTCAAGTTAATGCATACACGTAGCTTTCCATTTTTCTTGGGCACCACTACAATGGGGGATACCCATTCAGTATGCTCAATTTCATAGATAAATCCCGCTTCTACCAATCTATCTATCTCCTCTTTGATCTTGGCCGCATAGTTGTCATTGTATGTGTATGGTTTTTGCTTAGAGGGCCTAGCATCTGAGGTCATGGGTATCCTGTGTGAGCATATGTCAGGGTCCACGCCTTTCAAATCCTTGTAACTCCAAGCGAATACATCTCTGTACTCTCTTAGCAAGGCTATCAATTCGTGCTCTTCATCTTCCGTCAGGTCATGGCCTATGTACGTGCATCTCTCTTCTCCTTCTTCCATGGCTACCACTATTTTCTTGGTGGTTTCTTTGTTATCATAGGCTTCCCCTAATTGTGCCTCTCATTTAAGCATTCTGATCATGACTCTCCTGTCATCTATCTCATACTTCTTAAAATTTTTCGGGACCTCAAACAAAGATTCTTCCTCTTCTGGTGTGACTTCTCTCTTCTTTCCTTTCTTTCCTTCTTCCTTCGGGGTCACATGTGTTGCTAGCCTTACATCATTTGTAAGCTCTCCGTGTCTCTGGGGTTGAAATTCTACTTCATAGAAGTATTCTTCATCTGATGCAAAAGGTGGGTCCATGATGATTGACTCTAGATCGAAGTCACTTGCGTCCTCAAATGCATCAGGGTTAGGTTCACACTCTTCTAACATTGCCTCTCCCATGATTGGCTCTATGGAGAAGACTGAAATGTCATAGCCATCTTCATCACAGTGAGGTATCCATTGTTCTTCATTGATGGATACATCCATTGTTGCTAGGATTTCTGCCCAGCCGTGGGGTTCAAATTCTTCATCAAGAAATACTACAGGTGCATAGGCTGGGTCTTGAATTGATCTATGGGTTTCTTTTGCACCTATCTCTCTGGATTTTTCTCTCCTCTCTTCTTCTACCGCTACTTTGCACATCCATAAGTGGGTGTCTTCATGCATCCATGAGGATCCTGATCCTATGGAATGCACCGATTCCGTATCATCTTTGGCTCTATGGATGGGATTCCATTGGATAGGAGGGACATCTCTATGAGAGTAATCTTTGAGATTCACTTTGGTCGTAACACCTAAGTGTTGCAGGTACAAGGAATTGGTTCCCCAATCCTGTACCACTTGCAACTGTCGCATAAAGGGTCGTCCCAAGATCATTTCATAGGCATGATTTTTGCTAAAATCACATATAGCAAATGTATGCTCGAACTCAACACCACATGTGGTGAGAGTTATTCCTTCTAACAGCCCTAAGGATCTCTCTATGTGACCATCGGCCATTTGCAATTTCATCCTAGTGGGCCTGAGTGCTGGCTTGCCCCAACGTTTCCATAGGGAAGTGGTAGCAATTGCAACTCCTGCGACTGAGTCTAGAATGGCCTTGGTGGTGTATCCTTGATGGGTGATAGGAAGATATGTGTTTCCCTCTTCGCCCTCACTCATGTCTCCTATCTTGTCCAATGGTATTTCTGGCACTGTTCTCTGGGATCCTACCTGGGAACGAGGTTTTGCTATCTCTGGTACTTGTTTGGCTACATGTTTCCATAGCTCTGGCCTTACTTTGAGTAGCTCTTCTAAGATGAGGTTGCACTGTACTTTGGTGTTTTTCAATACCTCTATGTTCCTAGGTATGACTGAGTCCTCATTTTGTACCATTACCGTGGGTGCTCTCATACAAGTAGACTTAGCTTCCCATGGGCCTGTGAAGTGGGGTAATTCTTGTAGAGAGTTAGGCTCAAAGTCTAATCTTTCTTGAGATTGGGTGCTCTCCTACTCCTCATAAATGGATGGGATGTCTTGTGGAAATTGGTCATGTGCATCATCCACAAGTTCAATGGGAGGAGGGACTTCACTTTCTTTAGCCCATTTGTCTTCTTGAATCTCTTGTAGGAATTCTGGTGTGAACCGATTCATAGAAGAAGATGTGTCCGGCTCCGTAGAGTTAGGCACATAGACTTCCTGGGCAGGAAGGCTTACTCTTTCACTTGTCTTGCCCTTGTGTTGAGAGGCGGGTTCCTTTTCTGATTGTGCAATTAGCCTCTCTATTCTTTCTAACAGTCCTTCGAAGTGCAACTGCGTCTTAGCTGAACTAGAGATGTTAAAGAGGCGACAAGCTTCAAACATGCTTTGAGCCAACTCCACCATCTTAGCACAAATTTTAGTTCGTTCAAGCTCTAGTTCTGCTCTAGGGTAACACTTTTCATGATCAGTTACGTTTGGCCCTGCTTGGATTCTGGCCTGATATGCTTTAAACATCATATTAAGGTCCTCGTGAGTGGGATCTGCTAGGACTGATCCTACTCTTGGGGGTGGTGGAATTGTGTGAGGTGGGTTGGAAGGTGGCGGGTCGGATGGAGATGGGAATGGTGATGGTGGGGTAGTGTGAGAGAGAGTTTGAGATGTGAGTTCAGTTATCCTGGCCTTTGTTTCTCTGAGGCTTTCCTCGAGTTCACTCATCTTTTTTGCCCATCGCCATTTCATTCTTTCACGACTATCTCTCCAGGCTCTAGTCCTTTTCTTTGCCATGCTCTCTGTTTCACTAACATCTGGGCTCTTTTCCTGGCCTACACCTGGGTTCTGTTGTAAGGCTTGGGCTCTAGTGACCACTTGTATTGGTGCAGTGGAAGTGACACTTCCTGTGGAATCTATCACTAACCCGATAACGTTAATGGGAGTGATTTTTGGCATATTATTAGGATTCTTTGGACAATCTCGTAAGAGATGCTCCTTTCCACATTCTTGGCAAAAGTCCTGGATCGTCACTGATTGGGGTTGTGTAGGTGGAGGCAAGGGACAATCACAAATGAGATGATCTCCTTGACATCTGTAGCATGGCCCTCTAGGGAATGGGGGTCTTACTTGCCTAGGTTGAGGTCTAGAGTTGGGGTTTACGTACATGACATTAGCATACTCTGCCTCCCAAATAGGTTCACTCGGTTCCTCATTGTAGTAGGACTCACCATGTTCAGGAGATTGCATGTAGTAGGCCTGAGGGTTGTCAATATGCATCGAATCAAAGCTATGGTCACTCGGGTCACTTTCAGAAAGCAATGGTGTTACAGGGACTATAGCTCTATTCAGGTTTTCTTCTGCGGTAGCATACTTTACCGGGATCACATTAGTGGGAGCAGGTGGTTGCTGTGCTAGCACTGGCTGCGGTCTTAGCTGGGTCTGATATTGCGGTTGGTAATTTTGTTGAGGCCTAGTATACTGTTGGGGTGGGTATTGACTCTGGTATCTGCCTTGTTGAGGGTATGGCTGAGGGTAGGTTTGCCTAACCGCTTGCTTATTGTATGGACAGTCTTGTGCTATGTGATTTGTGTATCTCCGTTTTATGGTGCAGTATTGGGTACTCGGATTTACTTGGGGTTGAGCCATAATGGGACACACGTTTGCCATATGGTCACCTCCACAAGTATAGCATCTTTTTACTGGGGCGAACCTTGGGATTTGTTTGCTTGTGACACCTAATTTTTGTGCCACTTTCTCAGCGATTTCCTCAACTGATGTGGATTGCATGGAAGAGAGGCTAGAAGCACTATCTGAATCTTTGTATATTTTGGAAAGCTCTAACTCCTCCCCTAGGTTATCCTCGATGTCAATGCACATGCGTACACACTCTTCTATAGTCCTAGGGTCCTTCAGATACACATATGACCTCAATTTGGTACTTAGCAATCCATCCAAGAATAAAGCCACTTGCTTAGCTGGTGTGGGTAGCTCCAAAACAGGGCATCTTTCAAGATATTGCCTAAAACTTCTTCCTGCAAGTCTCACGGTCTCTTGAGGGGTTTGCTTGAAGCTGTGAATCAATGAGTAGGTATTATGTCTTATGCCACTCTTAGAGAATTCAATAATGAAAGCCTCTAGGAGTTGGTCTATGCTCCTGAATTGTCTCTCATTCAATGGTTGAAACCACGTAAGGGTTGTGTTCCTAAGGGTTAGACCAAAGGCATTGTACTGCGTGAATAGATCCTCCACTTGTCTTGCCTGAACTCAGCCACATGATCATATGGATCTCCAGTGCCATCGAAGTAGTTCTTCATGGACTTAACTAGCTGAGTCGGTCTCAAGGTCCTTGTGTGCTCTCTAGGTCGTGGTAGAGGGAACTCATCCGCATTTCTTTGATTCCTGAGAGCTCTAAGTACCTCAGGTTCTACTCTATTTGTTTCCGTCCTCGTTCTTTCTCTGCCCCCTGGGTTGGCAAAGCTCACTTCTGGCCTATCTCTACTTCTGTCTCTTTGAGTTCCATGAGCTTGGGATGTTCCAACTCCAGGGTGACCATAGGACACGTTCGATCTTGGTTGGGGGAAAACAAATTCACCCTTCCAAGTGTAAGCATGTCTATCATGTTCTGTAACCACAAAGATCCTCTCTGAAGCATGATCTAAGTAGGTCACTCTGCCTGGTCTATCAGGATCTTTAAACTCATAGATCATGATTGTTCCTATATCAATTGGCCGATCAGATTTATACCTCCAAAAGGCTTCGTCAGTTTCTCAGTTCAGAAGCAGATCTATGCTCTTGTTGTCCTGGGGAACCCACTCGAGATTGAGGATTCTAGTAAGAACAGATCTCCCTCGAGGGGTCCTGGGCTCTCCTCCTACTTTCCCTTGTTCTAGGTCATCTATGTCCGTCTCAGGGATCACATTCCCGAATTCATCTGTCCTGTCTGGGTGACTGGTGACTACGTATATGGTTCCTTCTTTATCCACGTATGCTCCATTGTCAAACTTGACAGCTGGGTGTTCTAGTCCAATGGATTGGTCCGGGTTTTTAATCTGGACCACGGATCTTCCTAGGCCGTCCTCATAGATGCTAGCACCTAATCGGTTGGTCCTAAGGTATTCCAGCTGTGTCTTGTAGGGGCCTTCCACCCTATACAGATATGGCACACCTGAACTTCTTGTAGGTCTGTCCATCCCTTGAGACATCTCTAATTCACTAGTCTCAGAGCTAGGGTAATGCGAGTGGTGGCTCAACTGCTGGGCCCAAGGCCTAGCAGTATGATTAACGCTAGCCTCTGAAGACCTAAGACTTTGTCTATCCCTTACTAGATGCCGTCCTGATCTAAGGTTCATAAGCCTGATTGAATAACCCAAATTTGCCCAAGTACAACCTCGTTGCTGCGTTCTTTTGTATCAGTTACTTGATTCCTTCTTGTGTTGATTATCATGTTTATACTCTTGTCTAATATCACGTCGTCAGGTATACTTGAGTGTATTTCCGCACTTGAAGTTGATCGTTCCACATTAAGTTCTTTTCCTCTAAAGTTCTCGACCGTACAAAGATTATGTCATTAGCTTGAACTTGAGTATTTAGGTAGTCTTCAACTTGATAAATGCCTATCGCTGCCCTGGCCTACTCCTATCACTAGTCGTTCTTAGCCTAAGCTAGGAATTGACAAAGGAGGTTGAGAATATTCCGACCTTTCTTGTTGATCCCTTGTTCCTTAGTGCTTGAGAACCAGATTCTCAAGCTTGCACAAATCCCTTGCTTTGGATGCTCTCAGTTGCTCTCAGTGGACCTGTAAAAGTCCCAGAGTTAGTTCAAGACTTAAATTCCAATGACTCACAGATCACTTTCATGCATGTAATTCACAAACCAAATTCCCCTTTGCCTTTATGGAAAACAATCTCAAGGATCCTTTAGTTTTCCTACCCCGAGGTATGGTCAACTTCCAAATACCCACGAGCTTTCCAACAAGACAAGAATCACAGCACTTCGATTTCGTATGAGAAAGTTATGCCAGTTCAGGGTTCTGGTGCAAAAACAGGGTTCAAACAAGCTAACAGATCACATGATTTTTCTCAAAAACACATGTGTAGGGACCTCACAAATCACTAATGGCTTGCTAATTATGCCCAAAATTACCCCAAAAATATGTAAGAAAAAACCCTAGAAATTTGGCCGAAAAAGCATGTCAATCGCGATCGACAGGTTTGTCAATCACGATTGATAGAGGTGTCCATCGGGGCCTGTCGGTCGCGATCGACACGTCAGTCGCGATTGACAGTGTCAATCACGATCGACAGAGTCGGTCGTGAGTCCTGTCAATCGCGATCGATGGTGTCGATCGCGATCGACACTTTTTCTGGGATTTTTGCCGTGATTTCAGTCAATCGGGGATGTGTCCGTCGCGATGGACACGTGGCAATGTGTGAAATTCAGTCAATCGTCAAAATTCAGTCGGTTGCGATCGACGGTGTCAATCGCGACTGACAGAGGTGTCGGTCAAGGTTGTCGATCGCGATCAACGATGTCTATCACGATTGACAAGGTCCTACGTGGCAGTCAGTCGGTTGTGGGGTCCGTTGGTCGCGATCGACAGGTCTGTCGATCACGATTGACAGGGTCTGTCGGTCGTGGCTATCGATCGCGATCGATGGTGTCGATCACGATTGACAGAAAAACATTGAATTTTTCAACTTTGTTTAGTGATTTGGATTGTGCTCTTTGTGCTTGTCCTATTGGTGCACTTGGTTTTACCAATTGGTCGAATTTTCTATCGATCGCGATCGACAGAGGTCAGCAACACACAAACAGTTTCTGAGTTTTCCATACCTACGCAGTGTGCTGGAGGGGATGATACTGCTGGATCATGCAAGAAACTCAACAAACATGCAAAAGCACAGCACACAAGTCGCTCTCTCGCTCTCTCACAAGTGGAATGAGGGAAATGAGGTGGAGAAGGTGATATGATCAAAAAAGTGAAAAATTTTTTTTTTCGCGATGATGGAGATGAAGATCGGATATGATGAGGATGATGATGGTGATGATGGTGGTGAGGTAAGAAAGAGAAAAATAATAAAAGTGAAGAAATTACCTACAACACCAACATCTCAAATCTACGTCTTACCATCACATGCTTGTCCTCAATGCTCAATCCCCGGCAACGGCGCCAAAATTTGGTGTAGCTCGGTGATGAGTAGCACCTCCTTTAATGTCAATCCGGAAAGACGTGAGGATGGTATGAAGACCTCGAGCAAGTGAAGGCACAAGTGCGTGAGTGAGAAGCACACAAACATGCACACACATACACACACACGCGCACACACGGCAAGACAAAGAGTGAGAAGCAATGGAGTTCTTAGATTGCTTTCCAAAAGCTCATACAAGTTCAATTCAATTACAAGCTAACCCCAAAAATGAGCTCTCTAGCTCTATTTATAGTTTTTGACTAGGTTTTGGCCATGTCCAGACCTAGTGTCCGGCCTAGTTAAAAATTAGGTTCTCTACCCTATTTGGAGGTTCAAACGAAGTCTAAAAAATGTGAAAACTGACAGGTAGGTACTTCTAAAGCTCCTCAAGCTCAAGGACTCCTTGGCTTGCACAAAATGGAGCTACAAAAATATGAAATGGTATTTACAATGGTTTTTAGTGATGAAAATCACTATTTTTGTAGGGGTTTCTAATAACATTTTGACATACATTTCCTGGAGCTCCCTATTTGCTCCTTCTCCTTGTGTGTCTACCTCTTTTATATGCGTTAGTGTCCTGAAAAAATATTGGCCTACTTGCCAGATCGTCGTTGACTGCTTTGTCTGCTTGTACTTTCTCTTCTCTCTGACTCCCTTCGTAAGCTTCCTTGCCTGGTGAGTCCTTCAGTTCCAACAAAGGGGGTATGGGAGATTGTGGTAGAGAGAGTGGAGGGATTGGTGTTGTGGCTGGTGATGTTTCCATGGTGTCAAAAGTGTGTGTGAATGTGTAGATAGGGACCGTGGGTGGGGTGGATGTGATGTTCGTGAATATTGTTGTAAATGTGGGCATTGTGATCCCTCCTAATTGGGTGCCTGGTGGGATATGAATCCCCATAACATATGTGGTGAGTGTTGAAGTTGGGGTGGTAGTGTCGTGTGGTGAGGTGAAATGTGTAGTGAGAGGTGGTGAGGGTGGTGATGGTGGTGCCTTGTGGTGTGCCTATGTCTGTGTGGTGTCTCCTGGTGCCGCTACATCCATGTGAATTTGCTTGCCGGAGCGCATGGGACAGGTAGGCATCCGTTTCTTAGAGCGATGAATATAAGCCATAGCTGAATGAATGGCTTCATCCAGGCCCACCGCGTCTACGTGCAGGTTCAAGGATTCAATAAACAGTTCGTCCACTCCTTCTTTTGCTAACATCTGACTTATTAACACTTTTCCTGTTTCTAGTGACAGCTTGTGATGCTCTTGGACTCTCTTCGTAGGCTCATATAACCTTTTGATTTGTGCCGAATAGTCTGGGGCACTCGCTAATTCTGAATTTTCTTCGTATTCTTGATCATGTGCCTCGTCTGCTTCCTCTTCAGTCTCTTCTTCATCTTCCTCTATTTCTACTACTTCTGGTTGGGTCGAGGCTGAAGTTGTTGTAGTGGGTTGTGGTCCTTGGGTCTGCTCTGCTTCTGTCTCGAGGTTAGATTCATTGATTATCCTAGCAATTTCTTCATCAGTGAGATCAGCCAGGGTGTAGCCCTATGGGAACTCCAGGTCAGAGGGGATCGGAGGGAAAACTAGATTTGGTCCTTCTACACTTTGTCTGGGTAAGCGAATCATAAACGGTCAGACATATCACGTTTGTGGAGGGGTCACCTCTGGTATGGTGGTGGCTCCCCTTGCTTGGGCACAAGGTAATGGGAGTGCACCCCTCATCTTCTTAGATGGAGGTCCTGTTGTTGATAGGTGTCTCTGGAATTCCTGAACTCTAGACCACACTAGTGCTCTTTGAATAGGCACGTCATAAGCTAAGCATCTGTAAATTATTTTTGTCAGTGCACAACACCCATGAAGCACGTTCTTCTGTTTCTTATTCCATCGTTGATGTGCTAGGTGGATTTGATCTATGATCCAATGTGGTAAATTGATTGTGAGATCCTATGTCTCCGCCAAGTACAAGCTGAACCAGATTCTTTTTGGTGGCATAGTGAAGCATTCTTGGGCGGGGAAGGCAAAGTGTTGCATGATTGTTCCGAGGTGGAGGGTGATGGTTGGTGTCATTGCTACCATGTCCTTCAATTTGTTGAGATCCTTGTGCCTCATCCTGCCGGGAATCATTGTTTCTTTCTTAGTGGGAATATGCATACCTTGCATGTTCAATGCTTCCGGTACTAAGTTCAGGGTCAGTTTGAATCTTTTTAGCTCGTGGTCTGGCGTCAGTGAGGGTAGCACGAAAGTACTATCACCTCCCTTAGCTCTGCCAGGGGTGATGGTACTAATAAGGTAGGAGCAACGCAGGAAATCTGGCTTAGGTAGATGTGCCCGAAAATAGCTATCCAAGCTCGTTTGGTCCATACCGATCGCATTACTTCTGCATTTTGGTACTTCTCGAATTCACAGGTGAAGAAATGGTATCGTCCCCATTTGCCATTAAACTCAATTTCTGCCTCCCAAAAGTAGGTGTCGTCTCCCAATGGTCCTACGACATCACTGAACCAATGTGCATGTTTCCCCACTTGAGAAGTGTGTCCCTGTAGAGGGTCTTGAATGGGAAGTACATGCACAGCTCTAAGTTCTTGAGGCCTCTCGGTGAGTTGTGGTTCGAGGAGGAGGGTTTCAATATCCACTATCTGGGCACTGGATCCGGCCTAGGAACTGGTACCTACTGCTTCTGCCATGTACTTCTTGTTTGCTAGTTCTGTGGGAATATAGAAGCAGGTATTAACATTGTAATGGACAAGATAGAACAATTTTTGTCCTTGTTACAACATTAACGTGAGGTTAGTGGGTCAGTGAGTGCTCGATGATTGTGTGTAGTTAGTGAATGAATAATCCTATGAGCTAAATGGAAAGATGTAGTGTGATAATGATGCAGTCAGTAAGTGGAGATGAATTTACAAATGGGGGTCGTGGGGTTTATTACAAGCTTTGGGCTGCCAAACACAGTGGATGGCTTTTGGTTTTGATTTTATGGAGACTCTGGAGGGCTTTATAAGAGTGTCTGCTTGGAAATGAGACTTTTTAGGGACCCATCTACAAGTGATCCTGCTCGTGCTCATGGGTGGATATGTGTTCATGTGTGTCATGTAAGAGTGGGTTTTAGTTGTTCGAGTGAGTGAACCACGTTGTACATGGTGTGGTCTGTGTGTAGCTATTTGAGCCCACAAGCAAGCCTTAGGCACCCAAATTTGTCTGGATTGTGGGTCAGCCCTTCATCGACTTCTTGGGTACCCAGATAGACTTCACTTTCATAGAAGAATTTTTGAAAGACTTCTTATTAGTGGCGTGTCATTGATCACTAATAGGAAGTTGAGTCAGTTGTTGTGGCTTGACCGTAATAGGATGCTCGCCTTTCCGCACCCACACTTGTTTTGATGGTTGAGACACCGTGCTTCGTATTTTCTTTTGGCTTTGAGCATAATTCATCTACTTCTTCTGCATTTGATCCGCCTTGCATCCCAGTGGCTTTTGGAAAAGAAGGGAGTTCCATCGTATCCTTGAATTCTTTGTTGAGATAATCATCCCTCTGCATCACATAGTTTTGGACAAGAGTAGCATGGTCATCTTCATGTGTACTCTTGGAAGGACCAGGAGTTTGTTCCTTTCCTAGTTCCTTGAGTGCCTCATTTCCTAATTCAATTGTAATGCGGTTCTGATCTACCCAGACCTGAAGAAGTCCACTTCTTAGGTTCACGTTGACTGATCATAGATCCAGTCTTGACCCAAGACAAGAGGCTCAATGAGGTCTTCATCTTGACACACTAGTACTTTAACTGTCAGTAAAACGTCTTGAATGTAGAGGGGAAGTTCCACCTCGCCCATGCAAGGAGTCTCCACACCTCCCAATCCTATGAGATATGCTTCTATAGGATTGACACTTAATTTCAACTTTTGACAGTAAGAAAATTTAACAGCACTATTGGCTGCACCTGAGTCAATCAAGGCCCTTGGCCCTTACAATCCTTGCACTCTTTCCTTGTCCTATCTCTAGGGTTACAAAAGGACATCGATCAACTATTCTATGGGGACTTACACTTGAGACTTCACACATAGCCATATGATATCCTGGGTCCGCATAGTCATCTATCCTAGGCTGATCTCTACCCTGCCTTCTCAACTTCATCCTTCGGATTCGCTCCAATGCTTCTGCCTGTGCTTCTTCCCGAATTCGCTTTTCCTCTTCTTTACGCTTCTTTGCAGTATTGAGTCGATTTAACATCTCCTCTGTGAGGGGTTCTTGATAAAGTTTGACTCTGCATCCGCTAATGTAACTTGGCAGGATGTCGCCTTCTAGAGTGGCTAATTGAACCGCTCCACTTGTGGAAATCCTATTTATGACCATAGGTCCATAACCCCTCTTCTCTAGTTTCCGTGCATGTTGCTTCAAAGTGTACACTAAAACTAGGTCTCCTGCTTTCAAGCCCTTATCTTTAACGTGGGCATCGAAGTACGCCTTCTGTCTTTTCTTAGCTGCATATATTCCTACGGCCACTCTTAGTCTTGTTTCACCTAGTCGTTCTAGATGAAAAATTCTAGAGGAGAGCTCATGGCCTATCCACTCGTGCTCCTATGTTACTCACAATGTAGGTATCAAGAAGTCCAATGGTAGCACAGCATTCTGGCCAAACACCATCTGAAAGGGAGTGGCTTGGAGTACCGTTTTATAGGCAACTCGGTATGCCCAAGCAGCATGGTGTAGCTGTTTGTCTTAATCAGAGAATTTATTATTCACTAATTTTGTCAGTACATTGCATAGAATCTTATTTGTGCTTTCAGCTTGGCCATTAGTTTGTGGGTGATAGGGGGTAGACTTCTTGTGTATCACCAAGAACTCTTGAAGAAGATTTTCAATAACTTCGTTTAAGAAGTGAGTCCCTCTATCACTAACTAACTCTATAGGTATCCCGTATCTGGTGAACACATTCTCAAATAAGAACTTAGCTGTCGTTTGAGCATCGTTCTTTGTTGTGGCTTTCACTTCTACCCACTTGGTTAGATAGTGTGTGGCCACGATGATGTATTCGACATGTGAACTCTTGGTTGGGGGGTTAATAGGGCCCACAAAGTCTATTCCCCACTTAGATAATGCACGTCCACCCATCATAGGTTTTAGAGGCATCTCATCTTTGCGTATAGGATACTGAGTTCGTTGGCAAACATCACACTTCACATAGGTATGTGCATCCATATGAAGGGTTGCCCACCATAATCCTGCAAATAAGATTGCCTTAATCACCCGGTCTGATCCAAAATGTCCTCCTGCCATATCTTGTTGAGCAGTTTCCAAGATCTTGAGATATTCACTCTCATGGACACATAGTCTTAGGTAACCATCTTTACCACGCTTGTACAAATTATCACCAACAAGTGAGTAGTCTAGGGCTTCTTGTTCTAAACTTCTTTGTCTGGCTAATGTCATATCTTGAGGGAATGTTTTCGTCCTCAGGAAGGCTACCAATGGTTCATTCCAATCTGGTACTAGAGACACTTGATAAAGAGTAGCGTGCTCCACAGGTGGTCTAATACGACAGACTGGGCATTCCTTGCACAACTTATGAACATTTGCTTCCATGGTTGGCCAATGCACTCCAAGTCTCCTTAGTGTCTGTAGGGTCCTTTGCTTTGAGTAGTGTTGCTCTAATGCACCTACATGTGCTAATTGCAACCATTTAGCATACTCATCCTCTTCCACACAACAAGCTAAAATTCCTTGATCTGTGTGCTTGTACATACTCCCTGCCATGATATGATACTTCTGAGCTTTTACTATCTTCCTATCCTGTGTGTTTATCATTGGATGGTTAGGCCTGTATGTCAATACTGGCACTAATGGCTTAGCCCATTGGGGCACGACTTCCAAATTAAATAATTAAGCATCAGGAAGGTCATCTGACACTCTTTGTGGGGCCTTGTTGGTATCGTATGGGAAGAAGCAAGTACGGGTATGCATGCGGATCTAGCACTAAGGCAACCCTTTGAATTTTTCCAAACCTCACATCATGTTAAAAGTGATTCTCATCACTAAAAACCATTGTAAATACCATTTCCCTTTTTTCTAGCTCCATTTTGTACAAGCCGAGGAGTCCTCGAGCTTGAGGAGCCTTAGGAGTAGTTGCCTACCAATTTTCATATTTTTTAGATCTCGTTTGAGCCCTCAAATAAGCCTTGGAACCTAATTTTTAACTAGGCCGGACACTAGGTCTGGACAGGGCCAAAGCTAATAAAAAACTATAACTAGAGCTAGAGAGCTCATTTTTGGGCTAGCTTCTTGTAGTTTTGATCTTGAATGAGAAGTTGGTTGCAATAGAAGTGATTCCATTGTCTTACTCTCTTTGTTCTTGCCATGTGTGCATGTGTGTGTGTATGTGTGTGCATGTTGGTGTGCTTCTCACTCACACATTTGTGCCTTCACTTGCTCGAGGTCTTCATACCATCCTCATGTCTTCCTGGATTGACATTAAAGGAGGTGCTACTCATCACTGAGCTACACCAAATTTTGGCACCGTTGCTGGGGATTCAAGCTTTGAGGACGAGCGTGTGATGGTAAGACGTAGAGAGAACGTGTTGGAATGGTAAGTAGTAGGTAAATTTCTGATTTTTCTCCATCTCCATCTCTATCTCCATCTCCATCTTCATCTCCTTCTCCACCTCATATTCCCACTTCCAAATCATTCTCCTCATTTGCTTTGTGCAAGTTTGAGAGAGAGTGAGTGTGTGTTCTTGTTTTTGTGTGCTTTTGCATGTTTCTTGCAGGTTTCAGCTCCATCATCATCTCCAGCAAGCTCAGCAGGTACGGAATTTTTCTACGCAAGCCCCGAGGCATCGAGCTCAAGCTATCGTGAACACCGAAAAGTTACCCCAATCACGATTCTGAGTGCAGCACGACACTGCGCAGGCTGAGAGCTCCTAGAATCACTAGACAAATCAGAAAAATTCACCATATCCCAACCTATCGCGACACCCCCAAGTATCGTGACACCCCGACCTATCGCGACACCCCCAAGTATCACGACACCCCGACCTATCGCAACACCCCAAGTATCGCGACACCCCGACCTATCGCGATACTCCCAAGTATTGCGACACCCCGACCTATCGTGACACTCCAAGTATCGCGACACCCCGACCTATCGCGACACTCCCAAGTATCGCGACACCTTGACCTATCGCGACACTCTCAAGTATCGTGACACCTCGACCTATCGTGACACTCCCAAGTATCACAACACCTCGTCCTATCGGGACACCTCCACCTATCGCGACACTCCCAATTATCGCGACACCTTGACCTATCGTGACACCTCAACCTATCGCAACACCCCCACCTATCGCGACACCTCCACCTATCGTGACACTCCGACCCGACCTATCGCGATACATGGGCTTAACGCATGAAATTTTAGGGTGAATTAATTGAGTGAATTGAGGTACATTTGGGCTTAAATTTTGGACACATTGGGATGATATTAGAGCTTTAGAAGTGGGCCAAATACTTAAAAACCGGGGAGGAATTTCCTGAACCCTGAGAGCCTGTTTTGACCCCTACATGCCTGAATGGTCATAACTTCACCATACGAACTCCGATTGATGATATTTTGGTCTCATTGGAAAGCTTGTTGAGAATCCTACGTGTGGTCATAAGATTATGCGGGGTACAGTGAGTTACTCCAAAGGGGGGGCCTATAATTGTTGATGTGTGTCTTTCAATCAATTGTGGTAAAGGAGCTATATTAACTTCGGAACTTTTGTAGGAACATTGTGTGCACTCAAGGCATTCCAAGGCAAGCTAGCAAGGGTGAGTACCAAGCTTGGGAGAAGGCTTCTTGGGCTGGTGTAGCAGTCTGAGCAACTAGAGGATGGAGGTTGGAAGTTCTCTCAACCCTCCTTTATCAATTCCTAGCCTAGGCTAAGTACGACTTAGGTGTGGTAATCAATTAGGGCAACGTCAGGCACGAACCAAGTCCAAGAGAACTAATCAACTAAGTGCAAGCATTAAGTAGGACTTAAGTGCAAAAAACCCTAAGGGACAAAAGTAAACTTGAATCGATCACTTATCAAGTGTGAAAATTACTTAAGTATTCCTGACGATGAGTTATCAGACAAGATCATAAACACAATAATCAACTAAAAGGAACAAAGTGATTGGTACAAATTCACCTGCAACGAGAGTGTGCTTGGGACCAAGGGGGAAAATAAACCAGTCATATGAACCTTAGGTCAAGCAGACACTTAGGCCAAGATAGACAAAGCCTCAGATCTTCTGAAGCTAGTGTCAATCACACTGCTAGGTCTTGGGCCCAGCAGTTGAGTGATTACCCGTACACTCCGAGATCAGAAACAAGTGATTCTGAGATGTCCTATAACATGGAGAGACCAGTAGGTAGTTTAGGGGTGGCGTACCTAGAAAAGCCAGAAGGACCTTACAAGACTCAATTGGAATACATCAGGACTAATCCTCTAGGTGCTCGCATCTATGAAGATGGCCTGAGAAGATCTGTGGTCCAGATTAAGAACCCTGATCAACCCCATGGATTAGAACACTTGGTAGTCAAGTTCGAGAATGGAGCATACCTAGATAAAGAAGGGACTATTTATGTAGTCACTACTCTTCCAGATAGAATAGACGAGTTCGGGAATGTGATCGCAGAGACCGACATGGGTGATATAGAGCAAGGGAATTTAGAGAGAGAGCCGAGGACTCCCCGTGGAAAATCAGTCTTGACCAGGATCATGACTCGAGAGTGGATTCCTCAGGATAATAAAAGCATAGATTTGCTTTTAAACCGAGAAACCGATGAGGCTTTTCGGAGGTATAAGCCTGCCCAGCCTCAAGAAGTAGGTGCTCTCACAATCTATGAGTTTAAAGATCCTGATAGCCCAGGCAAAGTAACCTACCTAGACAATACATCAGAAAGGATCTTCGTGTTCACTGAGCATGGCAGACATGCCTATACATGGAAGGGTGAATTTTTTTTTCCCCAACCTCGGTCCAATGTGTCCTACAGCCACCAAGGAGCTGGGACTTCCCAAGCCCATGGAGCTCAAAGAGATAGAAATAGAGACAGACCTAAGGTAAGCTTTGTCAACTCCCTAGGAAGAGAAAGGATGAGAACAGGGACAGATAGAGAAGAAACCGAGAGGCCTAGAGCCCCAAGGAACTGGAGAAATGCCGATGAATTCCCTTTGCCAAGGCCTAGAGAACACACTAGGGCCCTGAGACCAACGCAACTGGTGAAGTCCATGAAGAATTACTTTGATGGCACTGGAGACCCTTACGACCATGTGGCAGAATTTAGGCAAGTCTTGAAAGCTGAACAGGTAGAGGACCTATTCACACAATATAATGCTTTTGGTCTAACCCTTAGGAACACTACCCTTACGTGGTTTCAACCACTGAATGAGAGGCATTTTTAGAAACATAGACCAGCTCCTAGAGGCATTTATCATTGAGTTTTCTAAGAGTGGCATAAGGCACAACACTTCCTCACTAATTCATAGCTTCAAGAAAACACCTCAAGAGACGGTCAGACTAGCAGGAAGACGGTTTAGGCAATACCTAGAGTGGTGCCCAATGCCTGAGTTACCCACACCAGCCAAGCAAGTGGCTTTGTTCTTAGATGGATTGTTGAGTACCAAGCTCAGATCATATGTGTATCTGAAGGACCCGAGAACCATAGAAGAATGTGTATGCATGTGCATAGACGTTGAGGATAATCTAGGCGAGGAGTTAGAGCTATCAAAAATCTATAAGGATTCAGATGGATTGAGTAGCCTCACATCTGGTCAATCCATATCCATTGAGGAACTTGCAGAGAAGGTAGCTCAAAACCTAGGTGTCTCTAGCAAACAAATTCCAAGATTTTCCCCAGTTAAGCGATGCTATACTTGTGGAGGCGACCATATGGCAAGCATATGTCCCATTATGGCACAACCCCAAGCGAATCCTAGTAGCCAGTATTGCACCATAGAGCGAAGGTACACCAACCACACCACTGTCGGGTCGTGAGAGATGCTCGGATGGTGGATCAAGTCATCCGCCTAAATCGTTCGGCACACGCAGGGTGTCTGTAGCGGACTCAGGCTTAAGGAAATAAGGGTTCTAATGACAAAACAATATAAATTACCTAATTCTATGACTGAAACTAAAGTTTTCTTACCAAAAGTAAATAGTTTTAACTAGCTATGGACCGTAAGGACGGGCAGCCTCGTACATAGCAACAGCTTCCTGATATGAGATTGAAACTTCCATAATGGGTTCTTCTATCAAACTTTCAGGTAAGCTTAGAGGGTTCTGGTCTGTCTAGAGTTGGCGGAACATTTTCAATATTTTCAATATTTTCAATATTTTCAATAGTACTGTGCTCAGACTCATGAACTAACTTAGAAGACATCAAGGAAAGTAATGGAAAAACTAATGAAACAATATGATGCTAAACTGTTTGAATGAATTAATTGATATGCTAATGGTTCTTGATGAAAGTAATGGGAAAGAATATTGTTGCAAAACTGCTTAAATAAATTAATTGATAAGCTAATGGTTCGAATCAATAAATCTAATACAACTGGAAGGCCTAAACAATTGGATAAATGTCTAGTCAATTGGATAGTTGACTAAATGGGAAATAAGATTTAAATGGATCTTTAGGCTGCCGCTTCACTTCAATTGTCTTCACTTCCCTTTAATTGATTGTAATCTTCAATGTTTCTGCAAAAAACATTAGCATATTAGTAATAATACAAGAATCATTAAGAAACTTAAAAAACATTAGTCACATACATTAAAGCATACACATGCTCATGCATGCAAACATACATTCACGCACATGCTAACATTTAATCCTAAGTAAAATAACATAACAATGCATACATTAATACCTATTCATTTACATCCATTTACGCCCATTCATACTATACATCAATTCATGTATTTAAACTTAATGCACATACATATGCTTATTACATACATACATGTACTCTAAACCATGTATTTATTCCATATCTATGCATGTTCCTATAACCTTACTTATATAGTCTTAAGCTTAGGTATACGTACATTCCTATTCATACATTCTCTAATTGATGTTTTCATTCACATATATAAACATGCTAATCATATGCTCATACACATGCTAATTCATTCATATGCACTCTAAAGCATACACATTAAAGCATATTAGATGCATTTATGCACATGCTTTCATTAGTTCAATTACATGCTCATGCATATTCACACATATGCAGCATACCTACTAACATGCATATGCATCTCATCTCTTTTCTAACTTTCATATGCATACATGCACACACACGCTCTTTACATGCATATACAAGCATAATATACATACATCAATCTATCACATACTTATGCGCATGTATAAACACACATTTATATGCATACATGTATATAAAACTCATGGATATGCATAAACATTTATGTTTACCTATCTTAATACATGCATATCTAACTTATGTTCATACGTGAACACATGCATAACATCCTAAGATAAAGTATCACCACTTTTAAACATCCTTCTCATACTCATATGCATGCACATGCACTTATGCCAACATACATACTCTCATGCATACATAACATGCTAACATACATATGTATTTATGCTAACATGCACACACTTTCCACTTACACATATGCACATTTCATATCTTCCTAATTTTCATGCATATGCATACATAAACTCATACACATACTTTAATGCACATGCATACATGCATTAATTACATACATTCTAACATGCATACAATCATGCGTACATACATTCATGCTCACATATGCATTTATACTAATTAACATGCATAAACATTTATCCTCATACTAACATGCATACACTCATGTATATGTACATGCACATACATAACATACATGCATATACACTCACACGGACATGCATAACTCTCTCTCTCTCTCTCCTTCTCTCTCTCTCTCTCTCTCCTTCTCTCTCTCTCTCTCTCTCTCTTTCTCTCTCTCTCTCTCTCTCTCTCTCTCTCTCTCTCTCTCTCTCTCTTTCTCTTTCTCTTTCCTCTCTCTCTCTCTCCTTCTCTTTCCTCTCTCTCTCTCTCTCTCCTTCTCTGTCTGCGCGCTGCCACGCCCAGACAGAGGAGGGGAGGGAGAGTGTTTCTCTCTCTCTCTCTCTCTCTCTCTCTCTCTCTCTCTCTCTCTCTTTCTCTTTCCTCTCTCTCTCTCCTTCTCTGTCTGCGCGCTGCCGCGCTCAGACAGAGGAGGGGAGGGAGAGTGTTTCTCTCTCTCTCTCTCTCTCTCTCTCTCTCTCGCTCTCTCTCTTTCTCTTTCCTCTCTCTCTCTCTCTCCTTCTCTGTCTACGCGCTGCCGCGCTCAGACAGAGGAGGGGAGGGAGAGTGTTTCTCTCTCCCTCTCTCTCTCTCTCTCTCTCTCTCTCTCTCTCTCTCTCTCTCTCTCTCTCTCTCTCTCTCTCTCTCTCTCTCTGCGCGCTGCTGCGCGCAGCGCCAGGGAGGGAGGGAGAGACTTTCACTCTCTCTCACACACACATACACACATCATACACACACATACATCACATACACACACTGCTGCACACACACATACATACACACATCACATATATACTTCACACACACACATACACTTCACATACACACACATACATCACATCACATCACATACACACACACATCACATATATACTTCACACACACACATACATACACACATCACATATATACTTCACATCACATAACACATACACTCACATACACATAACACATTCACACATAACACAAACACGCACATACACATAACACATTCACACATAACACATACACGCACATACACACACACTACTGCAGGGACTCAGACCAAGCCACGGAATAGGCATGGTCATGCTTTCGGCCGGACAATCATTCATGCAGCAGCATGGGGCATATCAAGATCATCGTACACAGCAGGACATGACGGCTCAATATCCCGAGCACGAGGAGGGTCTAATGAGAAAGAAGGAAAAACAGAAGAAAGTAAAGAGCAGGAGACAGTACCTGCAAAAAACATTAGGAGAAACTTGAGCTCAACACACATTTAAATACATACACAAGTCCTTCCTAATCCACTCTTTTGGTTTTAACTTTTAATCTACAACCACACTTTAATCTCCTTACTTTCACCACACTTTAAATTGACTTTATTTACACAACTCACTTACTCCATTCTTTTAACCTTTTTCATATACACCATTCATTTGAAGTTTCTCTTTAACTTCCTTTAATTGCATCATTTATTCCAACCACTCTTTCAATCACTTTAGTTACACATCTTCCATAAACCATTCTTTTTCCTAGTACTCATATAGACCACTAGTTATTTATCCATTTAATTTACCATTTTTAATTTAATTAGCCTATATTTCTTATTTTAAATAAATCATTTAATTCAATCTTAGTTTAAGGGTTTAATTAATTAGAACCTTAGTATTTAAAAGTATACACACTATTAAATTAACAAATTAAACCATAAATTAAATTTTTAGGTTAACCAATGTTAAATTATAGATTAATTTCATTAAATATTATTTGTTTCAACCCTTCAGACTAAGGCTAATCTTCATTCTTGCACAGTAAACCCCTTAAAACCCTTTTGGAATCCTACCATTAGCTCATTAACATTTAAATAAACCCTATCATTAACCCTTTGGAACATAAATAAACTCTAACATGAACCTATTAGAACCTTTTGAGACCCTTCAAATGAACCCTATTGTCATAAATCATATGAACTAGAGTTATATACCCATGTTTCTAGCATGTATAAATATAAATACTCATTAATTAAGTACTTAGGGTAAACCCTAATATGAACATATGTCCTGCTTCATCCTTCATACCTGATAACATTTTCAAAATAGTTAATCCAATTAGCACAACTGATCAACAGTGATATAAAAGAGGTTTAGAATTCACCAATAAATATTTTAATTTTTCGGGTCATCAATTGGAAGATGCAAATCTTCCCGACATCCACCGCCACCAAACCTGCACATCGTCCCGATGGGCCAACTTGCAGATTAAGGGAAGCAGCATTTTCAATGATTATCATGAAATTAAATCATAGAACAGCATCAATTCTTTTTTTAAATATATTTAATCTTATCAAATTTTAAATCTTTTCAACATGCACATGAAGTTTATTTCAATTACATCTGGCAATGAAAACATATTAAAGTATAAAGGTAAACTATTAACCTTTTCAGTCAACAAACATTAGTTTACATTTTATCCATTTATAAACTATGTAAAGATTAGTATAAAACAGAATTCATTTTCATTCATTCAAATGCAGGTTTCGTCATATATATGCATTCACATATGAGCAATCAAGCATGCCAAAGAAATCTACTAAATCTACTTGGACAGACAGCCGCCTTGTATGCCCAATTTTAATCACTAGATGTGTTTTTTCTCAACTAGTTTCTTCATATAAATATGATGTAAACTTCATATCGATAATAAATGTAAATACCTTTTTGGGGTGGAAGAAGGTATAACTTCCATGTCAATATTCTTTTTTTTTTTTCGCTACTTTTTTTGTTTTAAAGGGGAAAGGCTTAACCCCTTAATCCGAGCTAAGGATCTAGCTGCATGGACAAGAAAGATCTAGGTTTTCACAGACATGAATCATGCAACAATATGCTCCTACACATATACAACTACTTTTGTTATCTAAATGAACTACAAATCCTTCTATTTTTAACAAATCTCACTTAATCTATAAATGTAGAAATATAAATTATGTTTATTTCCCTAATATGGTTAAATAGAGTCCTTTATAAAATAATATTTTTCATTCCAGACTTTATAAATTAGTTTATATGAATGCAAATAAAATACGTAAAACAAAATTTTAAGACAAAGAAAAATACGACCTAAAATCAATTTTATCTTTAATCTGCTTCATCTTCAATCTGCTCTCTTTAAATTTATCAGAACTTTTGGCATAACATCTTCAATTGCTTTGATCAATGCATCTTCAGAACCTGTAATCACTTATAAAATAGAAGCTACAAAACAAGTAATCTTCATTATCATTTATCTTGCAAATATAAATTCATATATTCTATCATATCACAAATTTAATCATAAAAAATTCATAGTGGTTATAATTATCATAAATAATGCATTCTTAATTTTTTTAAATAGGTTTTTCAACCTATGAAACAAAGTTCATAAAATTTAGGAAAAATCAAAATGTTCAAAGTTTTTAACTTGTATCTTTATAAATGAGCATCATTTTTTTTTTTTTATATCAATGAAAAATTCATATCTGGATTATAAAAGTTCCTCTTACTCATCATATGGTATATCAATAAAATCATCCTCATATTGTAACATTTTTTTCATGTTCTTCATATTTATCATGATCATATTTATATCATATATATTTCTTTCTTTTAAAAGTATATCATCATAATTGTTGTAAACAAAGATCATTTTGTGCAAAATATTCATCATAATAATATTCTTCATAATTGTTCTTCATAATAGATTTCTTCTTATTTGTGAAAGAAAAAAAATCATAAATTTATCATAAGTTTAGGAAATGACAAGCATATTGATCAAAATCATTTACAAGCATAATTACAAACATGTTTTTGTTTAATTTGAAACAAACTTTGTGTTTTCATATTTTAGAATTCTTTTGATTAAACAAATTGTAATGTAAACTTAATCATAAGTTTGTAATTAGCTTTTCAAACATTAAAACTAAACAATTTAGGTATATGTTTCTCAATTTTTATGAAAACAGCATATATGCAGCAAGCAAAATCAAAATTTGAAATGTTTTATCTTCAATAAACAATTCCATCACAATAAAACTATTCACTTAAATTCTTCTCCTTTTTCTTACCTTTAGATGAGTTTTTGATATTATTTTCAATCTTCCATATGGCTTCTTGTACCCATTTTCCCATATTCTTGTCATGTTCTGATTGAAGTTGAAGATTTTCGTCTTCAGATGTTTGTACTATTCTTTCATCATTTTTATTTTGATCACATTTATTGTCAATTTCTATGACTTTAGGTTCTGTTTTAACCGCCTGTATATCTATATTTCCATCAATTGATTGTTCATTTTCATCATCTTTTATCTTTACATCTTCTTCTTTCTTAAACTTTTTCAATGTATCTTGATCCTTAGATTTAATTTGAAGATCAATGTTATTCATAGATTTAGGTTTAATAAGGTTTTGATCATTGTCCAAACATTCACATTTAGGCACAATCTTGGTGTTCATAGAATGTAATTGACATACATTGCTTTTCTCCTTATGACTCTTAGGTTTCCATTGTTTTTGAAGTTTGGTTTTAGGACTAAATTTTTCTTGGTCAAAATAGTCTATCATTCCTCCTCTACCTAAGTTTAATCTCAATGGTAGATGCGTTTGATAATCACATATTTTTTGTTCACTTTCTAATACCAATTGTTGGCTACATGCTTTCTCATAGGCCATACAATTCCTATAAGTATGACCTAGTTGGTCACACCAGAAGCATCTTACAGTTCTCTTCGGTCTTTGATATAAAGCCTTAGGATCAACTTTTCTATGATCGGGTAAAGGATTTTGGTCAATAGAATACATAGATCTACTTTGAACTCGTACTTGATATCTATCTTTGCATTCACATGTAGCACTTTCGTGTATTTGATTGTTTAACCTTTCAATGTTCTCCTTTAAACTTGCAATTTCATGAACAATCGTTTTGAATGATGAAATTTCTTTTACATGATTTGCTATTGTTTCCATATTTTCATTCAAATTTGAGAGTTCATAATGAAGAATTCCTTCTAAATTCCTAAACTCGTGATCAAATTGAGTATCTATTGACTTAAGATTTGCATTAAAATCAGATACTACTGTAGTTAAGATTGAAAGAAACGAGTTTAAGGACTCAAACTTGGAATTAAGCTTTAAATCTATAGATGAAATTAATCGTGCTTCCATATCATGCAGAAGATTCTCTACATTAGATGTCATTTTCATTTAATTATGTGCAAGCAAAAAGAATCCAAATATAAATACCTGGAATCTGAATCGAAGAAGAGGCTTAAAGAGTGACTTGTGTATAAGTTTATACAATTTTTAATAGAATCAAAATCTAATACATCAGTTGCTAATGGATGATTGTGCAAACGTTCTTGCTTCTAATGTCGATGAAAAGGGGTGGCGAGATGAGGATAGCTACTTGCCACTCTTCGTGGAGGCACTCAGTTCCCTAGGGAACAGCCCTCAACACCTAGAAGAGTGCAAGGAGTCAAAGACAAAGCCACTGCTCCAACGGATGAAGAAGCTTCTGCAATCCAACCTGTCGATATCATGTATGCACATGCACGAAAAATTTAAATTTTATACCCGAGCTGCAAGGCCGTTTGTTCACGTCGGGTTCACCAAATGTCGGGTCGTGAGAGATGCTCGGATGGTGGATCAAGTCATCCGCCTAAATCGTTCGGCACACGCGGGGTGTCTTGTTTACTTCACTTCACGCGGCTGTACTGCTGCCTTCAGGAGCTTAAAATCCAGTTCAGTGCAAAGTATCAATGAAATATAGTTCTACAACCCATTGCTCTGCCTCGTCAATCGATTTTTTTCTTCAGCGCCACTGTTTCCAGAAGCTTTCTTCTGCCATCCATGTTAGAGCAGCAGAGGTCAAAGTCGCTCAGCATCATTCTTACTCTATTCATAAGCTTCGAACATGTGTTAAGATCATTCATGTCATTTTTCTGCTCTTCATATATGTCTGGGCAACGTTTAAAACTCCCAGAACTTGTCAGCAGTCTGGTCGGAGGTGTCACATGAGGCAGAGTAGTGCATCAGAATTAGCATTTCAAAATTGTAGAGTCTGGGCGCATGTATCATAGAGAAGAATGCTTGGTAGAGGTTGCCATAGAATGTAGATCGTACGGAATTGAGCATCAAAGAACTTCAGATGATAGCGTCAACAAAAAATATGTCAGCGAGCAGATGTTTTCTTCTCCCTGCCAGTGAGCACCGTATTCCTAAGCCTCAAAATTTGTCGTTGTCCTATCATTGCAGAAAAAGTGTTTGATAAAATTGCCGCCAGACTTCAGAATATTTGTACGTGTAGCTTCCCTGAAGATGACAGCCACAAAATGCATAAATTGTCCGCCTGAATGCATGCGAAGATTGGCCTGAACAGAGTTTGTGCCCCTTCTGTTGCGCAATTCCGTTCTCCACTCTTCCAAAGTATATGTCCTTAGATATATGCATGTGCAATCTCCTTCTTTTTACTCAGAAACATGCCGGTTGCCTTCTTCTCTAGATTGCTGCCCTCTGAGAGAGATCTTTAAAATAATCAAACCTTGGCCCTCCTCCGTGGCGTGAGCTCCCTCCGTCAACGATCTCAGCAGCAGCAGCCTCTCATTCAATGTATTTCAGTGGTCGCATGCACCGCCCACAAAATCTTCTTTTGTCAATTGCGCCCTCAGATGATGTCTGCCAGAAACAAAACATGAAGTGGCCTGCCAAACATTCGGACCCCCAATATGGAGCAAAGCCCACATATTTATACACACAGAGATCTACTTTTAACCACTCTTTTGGTTTGGTACTTTAAGTTTTCATCCTCACTTTTGCCCACTCATCTCAACCACACTTTTAATTAGCTTTATGCACACAACACACTTGTTCCATTCTTTTACCCACTTTCATCTTTACCATTCATTTAAAGTTTCACTTTAACTTTCTTTAATTGCATCATCCACTCTAACCACTCCTTAAATCACTTTAGTTACATATCTTCTATGAACCATTCTTTTTCCTAACACTCATATAGACCACTAGTTATTTATCCACTTGACTTATAATTTTAATTCAATTTACCCTAAATTTCTCAATTGAATAAATCATTTAAATTAAGCTTAAGTTAAGCTTTTAATTAATTAGAACCTTAGTATTTAAATGCACACATATGATTAAAGTAATTATTAATAGCATAGTTTAATTTTTAATACATAAATATGTAATTTATATATTAATGTATTTGAATAACAACTATTCTAGCCCTTAAGACATACTAAAACCCTAGAAAACTTACTAAAAACCCATCAGAATCCCATTGAAACCCTTTGGAAATCAATTGAAAACCTAGTTAAACCCTAACATTAACCAGGAATTAAGGCTCTTAACTTAAATGCACAAGATTAAATATAAACCTAGGGTCTTAAACCCATAATTCAATGTTTCTATGGCCTAAACACACATTATACGAGCAGTTTAGGGTAAACCATAATATGAACTTTTGTTTTCTTCATCCATTTGAACCTGCAAACACTTTACAAAAGATTAGTTCCAAGCAAAAACTTTGTAATAATGAGATTAGATTTGTCCAATAAACATTTTTTTAATTTTCCTGGTCGTCAACGGAAAGGTTGAAATCTTTCCGACATTCGCCCCGGCCAAACCTGCACATCGTCCTCGATGGGCCAACCTGCAGATCATAGAAAGCAATATCAAATTCTTTTGAAACTTATTCATGACTCAAATTAAAATTGTCTGTATATAAAAATGGTTCTATCATTAGTACATCTTCAAATAGCAAAGAAAACTTATAAAATTATGTAAACTTGAATTTAAACCTTTTCGTTCAATGCATGAATTGGAAACCTGGTTAATGTTAGGGTTTAACTAGGTTTAACTAACATGCATACACTTATGTATATGTACATGCACATACATAACATACATGCATATACACTCACACGGACATGCATAACTCTCTCTCTCTCTCTCTCCTTCTCTCTCTCTCTCTCTCTCTCTCTCTCTCTCTCTCTCCTTCTCTCTCTCCTTCTCTCTCTCTCTCTCTCTCTCTTTCTCTCTCTCTCTCTCTCTCTCTCTCTCTCTCTCTCTCTCTCTCTCTCTTTCTCTTTCCTCTCTCTCTCTCTCCTTCCTCTCTCTCTCTCCTTCTCTTTCCTCTCTCTCTCTCTCCTTCTCTGTCTGCGCACTGCCGCGCTCAGACAGAGGAGGGGAGGGAGAGTGTTTCTCTCTCTCTCTCTCTCTCTCTCTCTCTCTCTCTCTCTCTCTCTCTCTCTCTTTCTCTTTCCTCTCTCTCTCTCTCCTTCTCTGTCTGCGCGCTGCCGTGCTCAGACAGAGGAGGGGAGGGAGAGTGTCTCTCTCTCTCTCTCTCTCTCTCTCTCTCTCTCTCTTTCTCTCTCTCTTTCTCTTTCCTCTCTCTCTCTCTCTCCTTCTCTATCTGCGCGCTGCCGCGCTCAGACAGAGGAGGAGAGAGAGAGAGAGGAAAGAGAAGGAGAGAGAGAGAGAGAGTGAGAGAGAGTGAAAGTCTCTCCCTCCCTCCCTGGCGCTGCGCGCAGCAACGCGCAGAGAGAGAGAGAGAGAGAGAGAGAGAGAGAGAGAGAGAGAGAGAGAGAGAGAGAGAGAGAGAGAGAGAGAAACACCAAATGTCGGCGCGAAAGTCACGGTCGGTGGATCAGGGCGACCGCCAAAATTACGGCGCACGCGGGGTGCTTGGAGCAAACTCAGGTAAAAGAGACTCAATCAAGATGGCGACCTCTATCTATTATTTAACCTTCCAAAGCTCTCGAAAGAATAAGTATATAGGTTGCAAATGCAATTTAAATAAGAAGAAATTCTTCAGTTGTCGAAGAGTATTAATTTAGGCTAAGCGTCAATATTTGAATACATTATTTTTCAGTATCAATTGGAACTAATACCGTAGAAAAAGGATTGGAATCAGAACTATTCGCATTGTGAGGATAGATCTGCATGATCGTTTTTATGTTGAAATCAAACCAACTAATGTTTATGGTTTGCATACATTGTGATTTGAACACAGATTATTCACTAGCAAGATAATCGTTGTCATGATATGTTCTACTTTAACACAAAAGGATAACGTTCAACTTCTGGACATGCATAACTCTCTCTCTCTCTCTCCTTCTCTCTCTCTCTCTCTCTCTCTCTCCTTCTCTCTCTCTCTCTCTCTCTCTCTCTCTCTCTCTCTCTTTCTCTGTCTCTCTCTCTCTCTCTTTCTCTTTCCTCTCTCTCTCTCTCCTTCCTCTCTCTCTCTCTCTCCTTCCTCTCTCTCTCTCTCCTTCTCTTTCCTCTCTCTCTCTCTCCTTCTCTGTCTGCGCGCTGCCGCGCCCAGACAGAGGAGGGGAGGGAGATCGTTTCTCTCTCTCTCTCTCTCTCTCTCTCTCTCTCTCTCTCTCTTTCTCTTTCCTCTCTCTCTCTCTCCTTCTCTGTCTGCGCGCTACCGCGCTCAGATAGAGGAGGGGAGGGAGAGTGTTTCTCTCTCTCTCTCTCTCTCTCTCTCTCTCTCTCTCTCTCTCTCTCTCTCTTTCTCTTTCCTCTCTCTCTCTCTCTCCTTCTCTGTCTGCGCGCTGCCGCGCTCAGACAGAGGAGGGGAGGGAGAGTGTTTCTCTCTCTCTCTCTCTCTCTCTCTCTCTCTCTCTCTCTCTCTCTCTCTCTCTCTCTCTCTCTCTCTCTCTCTCTCTCTCTCTCTCTCTCTCTCTGTGCGCGCTGCTGCGCGCAGCGCCAGGGAGGGAGGGAGAGACTTTCACTCTCTCTCACACACACATACACACATCATACACACACATACATCACATACACACTGCTGCACACACACATACATATACACATCACATATATACTTCACACACACACACATACACTTCACATACACACACATACATCACATCACATACACACACACATCACATATATACTTCACACACACACATACATACACACATCACATATATACTTCACATCACATAACACATACACTCACATACACATAACACATTCACACATAACACAAACACGCACATACACATAACACATTCACACATAACACATACACGCACATACATACACACTACTGCAGGGACTCAGACCAAGCCACGGAATAGGCATGGTCATGCTTTCGGCCGGACAATCATTCATGCAGCAGCATGGGGCATATCAAGATCATCGTACACAGCAGGACATGACGGCTCAATATCCCGAGCACGAGGAGGGTCTAATGAGAAAGAAGGAAAAACAGAAGAAAGTAAAGAGCAGGAGACAGTACCTGCAAAAAACATTAGGAGAAACTTGAGCTCAACACACATTTAAATACATACACAAGTCCTTCCTAATCCACTCTTTTGGTTTTAAATTTTAATCTACAACCACACTTTAATCTCCTTACTTTCACCACACTTTAAATTGACTTTATTTACACAACTCACTTACTCCATTCTTTTAACCTTTTTCATATACACCATTCATTTAAAGTTTCTCTTTAACTTCCTTTAATTGCATCATTTATTCCAACCACTCTTTCAATCACTTTAGTTACACATCTTCTATAAACCATTCTTTTTCCTAGTACTCATATAGACCACTAGTTATTTATCCATTTAATTTACCATTTTTAATTTAATTAGCCTATATTTCTTATTTTAAATAAATCATTTAATTCAATCTTAGTTTAAGGGTTTAATTAATTAGAACCTTAGTATTTAAAAGTATACACACTATTAAATTAACAAATTAAACCATAAATTAAATTTGTAGGTTAACCAATGTTAAATTATAGATTAATTTCATTAAATATTATTTGTTTCAACCCTTCAAACTAAGGCTAATCTTCATTCTTGCACACTAAACCCCTTAAAACCCTTTTGGAATCCTACCATTAGCTCATTAACATTTAAATAAACCCTATCATTAACCCTTTGGAACATAAATAAACTCTAACATGAACCTATTAGAACCTTTTGAGACCCTTCAAATGAACCCTATTGTCATAAATCATATGAACTAGAGTTATATACCCATGTTTCTAGCATGTATAAATATAAATACTCATTAATTAAGTACTTAGGGTAAACCCTAATATGAACATATGTCCTGCTTCATCCTTCATACCTGATAACATTTTCAAAATAGTTAATCCAATTAGCACAACTGATCAACTGCGATATAAAAGAGGTTTAGAATTCACCAATAAATATTTTAATTTTTCGGGTCATCAATTGGAAGATGCAAATCTTCCCGACACCGCACAAGATTGCCCATACAACAAACAAACTATCAAGCAAAATTACCCTCAGCCATATCCACAATAGGGTAGATACCAGAATCAATACCCACCACAGCAATACGGTAGACCACAACAACCATATCAGCCACCTTGTCAAGGGCAGCAGAGACCTCAACCAGTCTTAGTGCAACAACCCCCTGCTCCAACCAATGTGATTCCAGTAAAGTACACAACTGCTGAAGAAAATCCGAAGAGAGCCATAGTCCCAGTCACCCCGTTGCTATCAGACAGTGATCCAAGTGACCATAGTTTTGACTCCACACATATTGATAGCCCATAGGCTTACTACATGCAGTCACCCGAGCATAACGAGTCATACTATTATGAGGACCCAAGTGAAAATAGTGGGAAGCCTGAGTATGCTAATGTCATGTACACAAACCCCAATTCTAGACCTCAACCTAGGCAAATGCGACCCCCATTTCCTAGAGGACCATGCTTCAGATGTCAGGGAGATCACCTCATACGTGATTGTCCACTGCCTGCCCCTACACAACCCCAACCAGTGACAATTCAAGGCTTCTGTCTAGATTGTGAAAAAGAGCATCTCTTAAGATATTGCCCAAGGAACCCAAATAACCTGCCAAAAATCACTCCTATCAATGTCATCGGACTTGTAGTAGACTCTACAGGAAGTGTAACTTCCACTGCCCCAATGCATGTGGTCACTAGAGCCCAAGCCTTGCAGCAAACTCAAGGAGTAGGGCAGGAAAAGAGTTCTGAGGTTAGTGAGACAGAGAGTATAACCAAGAAAAGGACAAGAGCATGGAGAGATAGTCGGGAGAGAATGAAAAGACAATGGTCACAGAAAATGAGCGAACTTGAAGAAAGCTTGAGAGAAATAAAAGCAAAGATAAGTGAGCTTGCATCTCAAAACCACTCTCACATTACCCCACCACAACCCTTTCCATCTCCCTCCAATCCACCACTGTCCGTTCCCCAAACTTCTAATTCACCACACTTAACCCACCCACCACCCAGAGTAGGATCAGTCCTAGCCGATCCCACTCCTGAGGATCTAGACATGATGCTTAAAGCATATCAGGCCAGAATCCAAGAAGGGCCAAACGTGACAGATCATGACAAATTTTATCCTAGAGCCGATCTAGAGATAGAAAGAACAAAACTTTGTGCTAAGATGGTAGAATTGGCGCAAGCCATGTTCGAAGCCAGTCGCTTGTTCAATAGCTCTAGCTCCACTAGAACACCATTGCATTTTGATGGTCTATTAGATAGACTGGAGAGGCTATTGGCAAATTCTGGAAGAGGAGTCACCTCCCACACTAAGGAGAGGGCAAGTGATAGAATAAGCATTCCTCCCCAGGAAGCTTATGTGCCAAACTCCACTGAACCAGACACCTCTTCTTCTATGAATCGTTATTCACCAGAGTTCCTCAGAGAGATTCAAGAAGAGAAGTGGGCAAAGGAAAGTGAAGTCCCTCCTCCCATTGAGCTTGTGGATGACGCACATGATCAATTCCCACGACATCCCTTCTATTTATGAGGAACAGGAAAGTGCTCAATCTCATGAGAGATTAGATTTTGAGTCTAATTCCTTGCAAGAGCTACCACATTTCACAGGCCCATGGGAAACTAAGTCTACTTGCCTGAGAGCACCCACGGTCATGATAAGAAACGAAGATTCGAACATACCTAGGAATACGGAGGTAGTAAAGAACACTAAAGTGCAGTGCAACCTTACTTTAGAAGAGCTACTCAAGGTTAAACCAGAAGTGTGGAAACACGTAGCCAAAGAAGTGCCAAACGTAACGAAATCTCATTCCCAGGTAGGATCCCACAGAACAGTACCAGAAATACCCTTGGATAAGATAGGAGACATGAGTGAAGGAGAAGAAGGAAATACCTATCTCCTAGTTACCCATCAGGGATACACAACCAAGGCAATTTTGGACTCAGGTGCAGGTGTTGCAATTGCTACCACTTCCCTATGGAAGCGTTGGGGCAAGCCAGCACTCCGGCCAACGAGAATGAAATTGCAGATGGCTGATGGTCATATTGAGAGGCCCTTAGGATTGCTAGAAGGAATAACTCTCACTACATGTGGTGTTGAGTTCGAACATACTTTTGCTATATGCGACTTTAGCAAAAACCAAGCCTACGAGATGATTTTGGGAAGGCCATTTATGCGGCAATTGCAAGTGGTACAAGACTGGGGAACCAATTCTTTGTACTTGCAACACTTAGGCATTACAACCAAAGTCAATCTCAAGGATTACTCTCATAGAGATGTTCCCCCCATCCAATGGAACCCCATCCATAGAGCCAAGGATGACACGGAGTCAGTGCATTCCATAGGATCAGGATCCTCATGGATGCATGAAGACACACACCTATGGATGTGCAAGGTGGCAGTATAAGAAGAGAGGAGAGAAAAAGCAAGAGAAGTAGGTGCTAAGGATACTCATAGATCAACTCAAGACCCAGCCTATGCACATGTAGTATTTCCTGACAAAGAATTTGAGCCTCATGGCTGGGCAGAAATTTTAGCAACAATGGATGTAGCCATCAATGAAGAACAATGGACACCCCACTATGACGAGGATGGCTGTTGGTAGCAGTCAGGGAACCGAAGGAGCCACTAGACAAAGAGGGTCGGAACGAAGAGATAGCACAAGCAGACACGGTAGCCAAAGAAGATCTGGCAAGTAGGCCATCTAAATTTTTCAGACATCAAGGAGTTGAGCACACAAGAAGAAAGAGCAAGTAGGGAGCTCAAAGAGGTGTATGACAAATCAGCAGAGAAAATCCCTACACAAATAGTGATTTTAATCACCAAACACCATTGTAAATACCATTTCGTATTTTTGTAGCTCCATTTTGTGCAAGACAAGGAGTCCTTGAGCTTGAGGAACTTTAGAAGTATCTACCTGCCAATTTTCGTAATTTTTAGATCTCGTTTGAGCCCTCAAATAAGCCCTGGAACCTAAATTTTGACTAGGCCGGGCACTAGGTCTGGACAGGGCCAAAGCTAGTCAAAAACTATAAAAGGAGCTAGAGATCTCATTTTTGGGGTTAGATTGTAATTGAAATGAACATGTAAGAGCTTTTGGAAAGTAATCTAAGAACTCCATTGATTCTCACTCTTTGCCTTACCGTGTGTGCGCGTGTGTGTAAATGTGTGCATGTAAGTGTGCTTCTCACTCACGCACTTGTGCCTTCACTTGCTCGAGGTCTTCATGCCATCCTCACGTCTTCCCGGATTGACATTAAATGAGGTGCTACTCATCACTGAGCTACACCAAATTTTGGCGCCCTTGCCGGGGACCGAGCTTTGAGGACGAGCGTGTGATGGTAAGACGTAGATTGGAGACGTTGGCGTTGTAGGTAATTTCTTTACTTTTCCTATTTTTCTCTTTCTCACCTTACTACCATCATCACCATCATCATCATCACCATCTTCCACCTCCATTTCCATCATCGCGAAAAATTCAGTTTTTTTTATCATATCACCTTCTCCACCTCATTTCCCTCATTTCACTTGTGAGAGAGAGCGAGAGAGCGAAAGTGTGTGTGCTGTTTTTGCATGTTTCTTGAGCTGTCTTGCAGGTACAGGCCGCATCATCATCCCCAGCACTCTGCGCAGGTCTATTGAGAAGCAATTGAGAGCATCCAAGTAAGGGCTTTGTGCAAGCTTGAGAATCAACTTCTCGAGCATTAAAGAACAAGGATCAGCACGAAAGGTCGGCATATTCTCAACTCCCCTTCGTCAATTCCTAGCGTAGGCTAAGAACGACTAGAGGTAGGAGTAAGTGAGGGCGACGATAGGCAATTATCAAGTTGAAGAATACCTAAAACTTTCAAGTTCAAGCTAAGGACATAATCTTTGTACTGTCGAAAACTTTAAAGGAAAAGAACTTAACGAGGAACGAACAACTTTAAGCGCGGAACTACACTCAAATATACCTTACGACGTGATATCAGACAAGAATTTTAACATGGTAATCAACTAAAAAGAATCAAGTAACTGATACAAAAGGACTCTGCAACGAGGTTGTACTTGGGCAAATTTGGGTTATTCAATCAAGCTTATGAACCTTAGATCAGGGCGACATCTAGGGAGAGATAGACAAAGCCTTAGGTCTTTAGAGGCTAGTGTCAACCACACCGCTAGGTCTTGGGCCCAGCAGTTGAGCCACCACTCATACTACCCTAGCTCCGAGACCAGTGAATCAGAGATGTCTCAAGGCATGGACCGACCTACGGGAAGTTCAGGAGTGCCATACTTGCAAAGGATAGAAGGCCCTTACAAAACGCAGTTGGAATACCTTAGGACCAACCGATTAGGTGCTAGCATCTATGAGGACGGCCTAGGAAGGTCCGTGATCCAGATAAAAAACCCTGACCAATCCATTGGACTAGAGCACCCCGCTGTCAAGTTTGAAAACGGAGCATACCTGGACAAAGAAGGAACTATATACGTAGTCACCAGTCACCTAGATAGGACAGACGAATTCGGAAATGTGATCTCAGAAGCGGATTTAGGTGACTTGGAGCAAGGAAACATGGGTGTAGAACCTAGAACCCCCCGAGGCAAATCTGTTCTCACTAGGATTATCACACCAGAGTGGATTTCCCAGGACAATAAGAGCATAGATCTACTTCTGAACCGAGAAACTGACGAAGCCTTTTGGAGGTATAAATCCGATCGGCCAATTGATATAGGAACAATCATGATCTATGAGTTTAAGGATCCTGATAGCCCAGGCAGAGCGACCTACTTAGATCACGCTTCAGAGAGGATCTTTGTGGTTACAGAAAATGATAGGCATGCTTACACTTGGAAGGGTGAATTCGTTTTCCCCCAACCAAGATCGAACGTGTCCTGTGGTCACCCAGGAGTTGGAACCTCCCACGCTTACGGAACTCAAAGGGACAGACATAGAGAAAGGCCGGAGGTGAGCTTTGCCAACTCAGGGGGCAAAGAAAGAACGAGGACGGAAACAAATAGAGTAGAGCCTGAGGTACTTAGAGCTCACAGGAATCAAAGAAATGCGGATGAGTTCCCTCTACCACAACCTAGAGAGCACACAAGGACTTTGAGACCAACTCAGCTAGTTAAGTCCATGAAGAACTACTTCGATGGCACGGGAGATCCATACGATCATGTGGCTGAGTTTAGGCAAGTCTTGAGAGCTGAACAAGTGGAGGATTTATTCACGCAGTATAATGCCTTTGGTCTAACCCTTAGGAACACAGCCCTTACGTGGTTTCAACCATTGAATGAGAGACAGTTCAGGAGCATAGACCAACTCCTAGAGGCTTTCATTATTGAATACTCTAAGAGTGGCATAAGACATAACACCTCCTCGTTGATTCACAGCTTCAAGCAAACCCCTCAAGAAACCGTGAGACTTGCAGGAAGAAGATTTAGGCAATACTTAGAAAGATGTCCTGTTTCGGAGCTCCCCACACCTGCTAAGCAAGTGGCTTTATTCTTGGATGGATTGCTAAGTACCAAATTGAGATCTTATGTGTACTTGAAGGACCCTAGGACCATAGAAGAGTGTGTACGCATGTGCATTGACATCGAGGATAACCTAGGGGAGGAGTTAGAGCTTTCCAAGATATACAAAGATTCAGATAGTGCCTCTAACCTCTCTTCCACGCAATCCACATCAATTGAGGAACTTGCAGAGAAAGTAGCTCAGAAATTAGGTGTCACTAGCAAACAGATCCCAAGGTTTGCCTCGGTGAAAAGATGCTATACTTGTGGGGGTGACCATATGGCAAATGTATGTCCCATTATGGCTCAACCCCAAGTAAATCCTAGTAGCCAGTACTGCACCATAGAACGGAGGTACACCAATCACACCGCGCAAGATTGCCCATACAACAAGCAGGCGGTTAGGCAACCCTACCCTTAGCCATACCCTCAGCAGGGAAGATACCAGAACCCGTACCCTCCACAGTCATATGGCAGGCCACAACAACCTTATCAGCAACCATACCAAAACCAACAAAGGCCTCAGCCTATGTTAGCACAACAACCCCCTGCCCCAGCTAATGTGATCCCAGTAAAATATGCAGTAGCAAAAGAAAACCTGAATAGAGCTATAGTCCCTGTAACACCACTGCTTTCTGAAAGTGACCCCAGTGACCATAGCTTTGATTCTACACATGTCGATAGTCCCCATGCTTACTACATGCAATCTCCTGAACATGGTGAGTCCTACTACAGTGAGGAACCGAGTGAACCTAGTTGGGAGTCAGATTACACAAACGTCATGTATACAAACCCCAACCCTAGGTCTCAACCTAGGCAGGTAAGACCCCCATTCCCTAGAGGACCATGCTACAGATGTCAGGGAGATCACCTCATTCGTGATTGTCCCTTACCTCCACTTACACAACCCCAGTCAGTAACAATTCAGGGCTTTTGCCAAGAATGTGGAAAGGAGCATCTCTTATGAGACTGCCCTAAGAATCCTAATAATATGCGAAAAATCACTCCTATTAACGTTATTGGATTGGTGGTAGACTCCACAGGAAGTGTGACGTCCACCGCACCAGTACAGGTAGTGACTAGGGCTCAGGCATTGCAGCAGAACCAAGGGGTAAACCAGGAAAAGAACCCAGAGGCTAGTGAAACCGAGAGCATGACAAAGAAAAGGACTAGAGCGTGGAAAGATAGTCGGGAAAGAATGAAAAGACAATGGGCTAAAAAGATGAGTGAACTTGAGGAAAGCATAAGAGAAACCAAAGCCACGATAACTGAACTCACATCTCAAACTCCCTCTCACACTACCCCACCACCACCATTCCCATCGCCATCTAACCCGCCACCTTCCAACCCACCTCATACGATTCCACCACCCCCTAGAGTAGGATCAGTCCTAACAGATCCCACTCCCGAGGACCTAAACATGATGCTTAAAGCATATCAGGCCACGATCCAAGAAGGGCCAAACGTAACTGATCATGAAAAGTGCTATCCTAGAGCAGAATTAGAGCTTGAATGAACTAAAATTTGTGCTAAAATGGTGGAATTGGCTCAGACCATGTTTGAAGCCAGTCGCCTCTTTAACATCTCTAGTTCAGCAAAGACACAGTTGCACTTTAATGGACTGTTAGAAAGAATAGAGAAGCTGATTGCACAATCAGAAAAGGAACCCACCTCTCAACATAAGGACAAGGCAAGTGAAAGAGCAAGTCTTCCTGCCCAGAAAGCCTATGTGCCTAACTCTACGGAGCCAGACACATCATCTTCTATGAATCGATTCACACCAGAATTCCTACGGGAGATTCAAGAAGACAAATGGGCTAAAGAGAGTGAAGTCCCTCCTCCTATTGAACTTGTGGATGATGCACATGACCAATTCCCACAAGATATCCCATCCATTTATGAGGAGCAGGAGAGCACCCAATCTCAGGAAAAATTAGACTTTGAGTCTAATTCTATACAAGAATTACCCCACTTCACAGGCCCATGGGAAACTAAGTCTACTTGTATGAGAGCACCCACGGTCATGGTACGAAATGAGGACTCAGTCATACCTAGGAACACAGAGGTAGTGAAAAACACTAAAGTACAATGCAGCCTCACCTTAGAAGAGCTACTCAAAGTAAGGCCAGAGCTATGGAAACATGTAGCCAAACAAGTACCAGCGATAGCAAAACCTCGTTCCTAGGTAGGATCCCAGAGAACAGTGCCAGAAATACCATTGGACAAGATAGGAGAGATGAGTGAAGGTGAAGAGGGAAACACGTATCTTCCCATTACACATCAAGGATACACAACCAAGGCAATTCTCGACTCAGGTGCAGGAGTTGCAATTGCTACCACTTCCCTGTGGAAGCGTTGGGGCAAGCCAGCACTCAGACCCACGAGGATGAAATTGCACATGGCCGATGGTCACATAGAAAGACCCTTAGGATTGCTAGAAGGAATAACTCTCACCACATGTGGTGTTGAGTTCAAGCATACATTTGCTATATGTGACTTTAGCAAAAATCATGCCTATGAGATGATTTTGGGAAGACCATTCATGCGACAGTTGCAAGTGGTACAGGATTGGGGAACCAACTCCTTGTATTTGCAACACCTAGGTGTCACGACCAAAGTGAATCTCAAAGATTACTCTCATAGAGATGTCCCTCCTATCCAATGGAATCCCATCCATAGAGCTAAAGATGATATAGAATCGGTGCATTCCATAGGATCAGGATCCTCATGGATGCATGAAGATACCCAGTTATGGATGTGCAAAGTAGCAGTAGAAGAAGAAAAGAGAGAGAAAGCCAGAGAGGTAGGTGCAAAAGAAACACATAGATCAATTCAAGACCCAGCCTATGCACCTGTAGTCTTTCCTGACGAAGAATTTGAACCCCACGGCTGGGCAGAAATCCTAGCAACAATGGATGTAGCCATCAATGAAGAACAATGGACACCCCACTGTGATGAGGATGGCTATGACATTTCAGTTTTCTCCATAGATCCAATCATGGGAGAGGCAGTGTTAGAAGAGTGCGAACCTAGGCCTGATGCATTTGAAGATGCGAGCGACTCCGATCTAGAGTCAATCATTATGGATCCACCTTTTGCATCAGATGAAGAATACTTCCATGAAGTAGAATTTCAACCCCAGAGGTATGGAGAGCTTACAAATGATGTAAGGTTAGCCACACATGTGACCCCGAAGGAAGAGGGGAAGAAAAGAAAGAAGAGAGCAGTCACACCAGAAGAGGAAGAATCTTTGTTTGAGGTCCCAGAAAATTTTAAGAAGTATGAGATAGATGACAGAAGAGTCATGATCAGAATGCCTAAACGAGAGGCACAATCAGGGGAGGCCTATGATAACAAAGAAACCACCAAGAAAATAGTAGTGGCCTTAGAAGAAGGAGAAGAGAGATGCACGTACATAGGCCATGACCTGACGGAATAAGAAGATCAAGAATTGATAGCCTTGCTAAGAGAATACAGAGATGTATTCGCTTGGAGTTACAAGGATTTGAAAGGTGTTGATCCAGACATATGCTCACACACTATCCCCATGACCTCGGATGCCAAACCTTCTAAGAAAAAGCCATACACATACAATGATAATTATGCTGCCAAGATCAAAGAAGAGATAGATAGGCTGGTTGAAGCTGGATTTATCTATGAAATTGAGCACACTGAGTGGGTATCCCCCATTGTTGTGGTGCCCAAGAAAAATGGAAAGCTGCGTGTATGCATTAACTTAAAGAAGGTCAATGCAGCCACAATTCGAGATAATTATCCGCTTCCGATCACAGAGCATCTCTTAGAAAGAGTAGCAGGCAAGGAAGTGTACAGCTTCCTTGATGGATTTTCGGGCTACAATCAAGTAGCCATTGCTCCAGAGGATCAACATAAGACAGCATTTGCCACTGAATGGGGCATATTTGCCTTTTGGGTAATGCCATTCGGGCTTACTAATGCACCTGCTACCTTTCAACGATTGATGTGTCACGTGTTTAAAGAGTTCCTGAGGAAGAACTTAGAAGTCTATGTTGATGATCTTTGTGCTCATTCCAACATCAGACAAACCCATATTCCTGAACTCAGACAAATCTTCGACAAATGTAGAGAATATCAAGTCTGCCTGAACCCAGAAAAGTGCATCTTTATGGTCAGGCAAGGCAAGATCCTAGGACACATAGTGTCAAAGAATGGCATATCCACTGATGAAGAGAAAGTGAGAGCCATAGCAGAGCTACCTAGGCCAAGGAATGTCAAGGAAGTACAAGCTTTCATGGGACATTGTGGTTACTACCGCCGGTTCATTCACATGTATGCTGTCATTGCAAAGCCCATGTACGGACTTCTGACGAACTTTGAGTGGACTGATGAATGCGAGAATTCCTTCAATGAGCTTAAACAACGATTATGCTCAGCACCAATCTTAACCACACCAGATTGGAACAAGCCATTCCATGTTCACGTGGATGCATCCAATTATGCTATTGGGTGTGTACTCGCGCAGCCTACCGGTGAAGGTAATATGGATCTTCCAATTGCCTATGCTAGTAGACAATTGAATGCAGCTGAACGAAATTATACCACTACGGAGAGAGAAGGACTAGGCATGGTATATGCAGTTAAAAAGTTTAGACATTATTTGCTTGCAAATAAGTTTAAATTTTTTACTGACCATCAGGCACTGTTATATCTCGTGAACAAGCCATGCAATACAGGTAGATTAGTAAGATGGTTTCTCTTACTCATGGAATACAACTTCGAGGTTGTGGTAAGGAAAGGTAGGACCCACTTGAGAGCAGACCATCTCTCTAGACTCACCTCTGGAGAAGCCCCACAAGGAGTGTCAGATGACCTGCCTGATGCTTACTTGTTTAATTTGGAAGTGGTGCCGCGGTGGGCTAAACCATTAGTTCCAGTATTGACATACGGGCCTAATCACCCAGTAATAGCCACACAGGATAGAGAGGTAGTAAAAGCCCAAAAGTACCACATCCTGGCTGGAAGTATGTACAAGCACACAGATCAGGGGATCTTGGCCTGTTGTGTGGAAGAGGATGAGTACGCTAAATGGTTGCAATTAGCACATGTAGGTGCATTAGAGCAACACTATTCAAAGCAACGAACCCTACAGACACTAAGGAGACTCGGAGTGCATTGGCCGACTATGGAAGCTGATGTCCAAAAGTTGTGCAAGGAATGCCCAATCTACTGCACTAAACCACCTGTGGAACATGCCACTCTTTATCAAGTGTCCATAGTGCCAGATTGGAGTGAACCACTAGTTTCCTTCCTAAGAACGAAAGCTTTCCCTCTGGATATGACCCTGGTTAGGAAAAGGAGTTTAGAACAAGAAGCCCAGGATTACTCACTCATTGGTGATAATCTATACAAGCGTGGTAAAGATGGCTACCTGAGACTGTGTGTCCATGAGAGTGAATATCTTAAGATCTTGGAAACTGCTCACCAAGGTGTAGCAGGAGGACACTTTGGACCAGATCGGGTGATCAAGGCAATACTATTTGCGGGCTTCTGGTGGCCGAACCTTCACATGGATGCACATACCTATGTGAAACGATGTGATGTCTTTCAGAGAACTCAGTATCCTATACGTAAAGATGAGATGCCACTGAAACCTATGATGGGTGGACGTGCATTCTCTAAGTGGGGAATAGACTTTGTAGGTCGTATTAATCCCCCAGCTAAGGGTTCCCATGCAGAATATATCATTGTTGCAACAGACTATCTAACAAAGTGGGTAGAGGTAAAAGCCACAACGAAGAACGATGCTCAAACAACTGCTAAATTCTTGTTTGAAAATGTATTCACAAGATACGGGCTACCTATAGAGCTAGTAAGTGATAGAGGCACTCACTTCTTGAACGAAGTGATTGAAAATCTACTCCAAGAATTCTTGGTAGTTCATAAGAAATCTGCCCCCTATCACCCACAAGCTAATGGGCAAGCCGAAAGCACAAACAAGATTCTATGTAATGTGTTGACCAAGTTAGTGAATAATAAACGCTCTGATTGGGACAAACAGCTACACCATGCTGTTTGGGCATACCGAGTTGCCTACAAAACGGTACTCCAAGCCACTCCCTTTCAAATGGTGTTTGGTCAAAATGTTGTGCTACCTTTAGACTTTTTGATACCTACATTGAAAGTGGCACAAGAGCATGAATGGACGGGTCATGAACTCTCCTCTAGACTTTTTGACCTTGAACGATTAGGAGAAACAAGACTGAGAGCAGCTACAGGGATATATGCAGCTAAGAAACGACAGAAGGCCTACTTTGATGCCGACGTTAAGGATAAAGGTTTGAAATCAGGAGACCTAGTGCTTGTCTACACTTTGAAACAACATGCTAGGAAGCTAGAGAAAAGAGGCTACGGACCCATGATCATTAATAGAATCTCAACAAGTGGAGCAGTGCAACTATCCACATTAGAAGGCGATGTTCTTCCAAGCTACATTATTGGATGCAGAGTCAAGTTGTATAAGGAACCTCTCACAGAGGAAATGCTAAGCCGACTCAACACTGCTAAGAAACGCAAAGAAGAAGAAAAGCGAATTCGAGAAGAAGCTCAAGCAGAAGCTTTAGAGCGCATACGGAGAATGAAATTAAGAAGATAGGGTAGAGAGCAACCTAGGACAGATGCATATGCAGATCAAGGATATCACATGGCTATGTGTGAAGTTTCAGGCATCAGCTCTGATAGGATAATTGATCGACGTCCTTTTGTAACCTTAAATATAGGACAAGGAAATAATGCAAGGACTGTAAGAGCCTTGATTGACTCAGGTGCAGCCACTAGTGCTGTTCAAGTGTCTTATTGTAAAGAGTTGAAATTAACTGTCAATCCTATAGAAGCATATCTCATAGGATTGGGAGGCATGGAAACCCCTTGCATGGGCGAGGTGGAACTTCCCCTCTATATTCATGACGAGGCAATGACAGTCAAAGTACTAGTGTGTCAAGATGAGGACCTCACTGAACCTCTTGTCTTGGGTCAAGACTAGATCTATGACCAAGCAGTCAACTTAAACCTAAGAAGTGGACTTCTTCAGGTATGGGTGAATCAGACTAGAATTACAGTTGAGTTAAATAATGGAGCACTCAAGGAACTAGAAAAGGCACGGCCTCCTGGTCACTCCAGGGGTACACATGAAGTTGACCATGCTGTTCTTGTCCAAGACTATGTGATACAGAAGAACGAAGATCTCAAAGAAGGAGTCAGGACCACAATGGAACTCCCTTCTTTTCCAAAGGCCAGAAGGAGGCAGCAACTAAGGGCAGATCAATCACTGAAGACTCTCCAGGCGAGAGACCAAAAGAACGCGCGAAGCAGAACAACTCAGCCGATGAAACAAATGTGGGTGCGGAAAGACGAGCTGCGAACCAAGTCGCAACAACTTCCTATTAGTAATCAACGACTTGATGATAATAAGAGGACTCCTAAAACCTCTGTTGAGAAAGTGAAATCTATTTGGGTACCCAAGAAGTCGATGACGGCTGACCCACAATCAAGACAAATTTGGGTGCCTAAGGCTTGCTTGCGGGCTCAACTAGTCCCACACAATTCACATCATACACGACATGGTTCACTCGCTCAAGCAGCCGCCACCCACTCTTGTCTGATACACTCGAACACACTGCCACCTAGAAGCACGCACGGACTCACTCGTAAATGGGTCCCAATGACACAACAACTCCCAGCAGAATTACTCATGCAACCCTCCCGAGTCTCCACAAAACCAAGACCAAAAGCCATCCATGGTGTTTGGCAACTTAAGACTTGTAATAAACCCCCCGACCCCAATCTGTGAATTCATCTCCACTTACTAACTGCATTAGTCAGACAGTGCATCTTTCCATCTAGCTCCTAGGACTATCCAGGCATTAACTACACACACTGCCATCGTGCACTCACTGACCACTAACCCATTACTCACCTCACGATAATATTGTAACGAGGGCAAAACGTGTTCTATCTTGTCCATTACAATATTAACGCATGCTCTATATTCTCGACAGAATCAGTAGCAAGCAATAACTATGGCAGAAGCCGGAGGTTCCAGTTCTCACGCCGGATCCAGTGCACAAATTGTGGACATAGAAGCACTCCTCCTCGAACCACATCTCACCGAAAGACCGCAAGAACTTCAAGTTGTGCATGTGCTCCCAATTCAGGATCCTCCTCAGGGACACACCTCTCAGGTGGGCAAACACGCTCATTGGTTCAGTGATGTTGCAGGACCATTGGGTGATGGAACCTATTTTTGGGAAGCCGAATTGGAGTTTAATGGTAAATGGGGATGCTACCATTTTTTCACGCGCGAATTTGAGAACTATCAGAATGCCGAAGTAATGCATTCGGTATGGACCAAAGCGGGCCTGGACAGTTATTTCAGGACCCACTTACCTTAGCCAGATTTTTTACGTTGTTCTTATTTTATCAGTACCATCACGCCTAGCAGGGCCAAGGGAGGCGACAGCACTTTTGTGTTACCCTCACTGTTGCCGGGCCACGAACTTAAAAGATTCAAACTGACCCTCAATCTGGTACGAGAAGCCTTGGACATGCATGGTATGCACATTCCTACTGAAAAGGAAACAATGGTTCCAGGCAGAATGAAACATAAAGATCTCAATAAACTGAAGGATATGGTAGCAATGACACCGACCATCGCTCTTCACCTACGGACCATCATGCAGCATTTTGCTTTTCCAGCCCAAGAAAGATTCACCATGCCACCGAAGAAGATATGGTTTAGCTTGTATTTGGAAGAGACGGAAAATCTTCCTATCAATGTACCACATTGGATCATAGATCAGATCCACCTAGCCCATCAACGGTGGAACAAAAAGCAGAAAAATGTGCTCCACGGGTGTTGTGCTCTGACCAAGATAATCTATCGATGCTTAGCCTATGACGTACCTGTTCAGCGGGCACTCGTATGGTCCCGGGCCCAGGAGTTCCAGAGAAGGCTATCAGCGGCAGGTCCTCCATCAAAGAAGATGAGAAGGGGAGTCCAATTACCCTGCGCTCAACCAAGGGGAGCCACCACTACACCAAAAATTACCCCTCCCCAGACACGACGCATTAGACCATTTACTATTCGGCTACCAAGACCAAGTACAGAGGGACCCAATCTGGTGTTCCCACCCGTCCCATCAGACTTGGAATTTCCACAGGGCTTTACTCTCAATGATCTCACTGATGAAGAAGTGGCTAGACTAATCTACGACTCTAATCTCGAAACGGAAACAGAGCGAACTCAGGAACCACAACCCCATACAACAACGTCAGCCCCCACCCGACCGCAAGTTATAGAAGTCGACGTAGATGAACAAGAGACAGAACAAGAGGAAGAAGCCTACGAAGAACAAGAGTATGATGCACTTTCAGAGTTAGCAAGTGCCCCAGCGTATTCGGCACAAATAAAAAGACTATATCGAACCATGAAGCTAGTTCAAGAACAGCATAAAATGTCACTTGAAGCAGGCAAGAAACTCATGAATGAATTGCTGGCAGAGGAAGGCGTGGATGATATGTTCATCGAGTCCATAAACCTACACGCCGATGCAGTAGGATTGGATGAAGCCATTCATGAGGCAATGGCCTACATTCACCGATTTGAGAAAGGAGTTCCCGCCCGTCCCATGAGGTCCGGAAAACAAATTCATATCAACGTATCAGCACCAGGAGATACAACGCAAACAGACGAACATCAGGAAGCACCACTGTCACCACCCTCCCCACCTCTCACTACACAACTCACTCCACCACGTGACACTATCACCACCACGCCCACCATCACCACAATCGTCATGGGAATTCCACTCTCTCCGGGAATCCAATTCGGGGGAGTCACCATGCCCACCTTCACGACGCTCTTCACCAATATCACTTCCACCCCACCCACGGTTCTCCTCTTTTCTGTCACACCCACATTCGACACAATGGAGACATCACCCGCCACAGTACCACCCCCACCCCCCACACAACCTCAATCTCCCATACCCCCTCCACCAACTTCACCACTTGGTTCCACAGCATTCACAAATCCCTTCCCCATCCCCATTCCCCCTGCATCTTCATCTTTACCTGCATCTTTTAATGTAAATAGTATATTCCTGTCATTACATCATTGTGTCTATCAACTTCAGCGTGAGTACAGGGATCTAGAAAGCCGCCATCATCAGCTGACAACAGACCATCAGCAACTACAAACACGACTTTTAAGGCTAGAAGAAGAAAATGCGGAACTCAACCAGCACTACACAACTCTCGAGCAAGCCCATCAAACACTCCTAGAAACTCCCCAACCACCACAACAGCCGGGTACCAAACAACTCGAGGCCTTGCTGGACGTATACCAAGCCGATAATCTCAGAGTTCGGCATAACTTGGCACTCCTCAGAAAACACATGGCGACCGCCCTTGAAGAGAACAAGAGACTGCAGCAGCAAAATGAAGCAAATCTAGAAGCAGCAATAGAAGGCTCTCCCCACGAAATTGATCCAGAGCAGTTTAAAGCCGTACCCTCAGAGACAATGAAGACCATCTTGGAAAGCTATGCAGATCTATTAGACGCTCATGATGAGTTGGAAAGGGAACGTGATGAGCTGCGCGGCCAGCTCAAGGAACAGGAGGCTCCAACCAAGGTAATAGAGTCGGCCTCGACTTCAGAGGAAGTGAAGGCATTGACAGAGCAGGTGGTTGAGCTCCAGAAAAAGTTACTAGAGTATGAAAGGCAACCCTCTCCAGTTATTGAACCTGAGCCAGAAGACTTGGTTCCCATTGAGGTCGATGATTCGTATGAGGAACCGTACGTTCCTATGCCAATGCCAGGAGGGCAGCAAACCTCAGAGGGAATGGATACCTTAGAAGTAGAAGCACCTGAATGGCTTCAGACATTAGAGAAGACAGCGAACACCCACGATGAACGAGTAGCAATACAAATCCAATCATTAGCCAAATTAGAAGACACTGTCATCAAGTCCGAGTATTTCAGACGTATGTCCCATCACAGGTGGATAGGGACTAATGATGATCAATATGTGCCATATTGCATATTATTGGCTGATTACAACGCAGAGATCCAACGACAATGTGGGAAGGCCCCCACCTTTGCCACCCAGTTTGGCCCCGATGATATACCAGAGAGTGCGAAAAGAGGATCTATTCATCAACCCACTTGGAGGATCCGTCTCTTGGAGACTTATCCTGAAATGGTACGAACCTGGAATAACATGCCCCTCTTTATTAAGTACAATCCTTGTTATGCCCCAGTCCTACGGAGACGCACATGGCCCGAATTCACCATTGCTGTCAGGAACATCAAAGGTTGTGCCAAGTGGCTAAATTATGTTTATCTAGCACCTACACGAGGACCTCCCACTGTAAATTACATGATTTCTACTATCAGACACTGGAGCACTCGACTACGCAATACACCCGATGTGATGGCACAAATGTGTATGAAAATATTTGAATTAATGCTGATCACATTCAGGACATTTAAAAACATTAAGGATCCCCATTTCTCAGGAGCAGGCTTCGTTACAGGCAACCAAGACCTAGTTTACGACATGAGCACCACCCCATCAATCGAAGTAATATATGCTTGGCACGCCAGAATAAAGTACCTCCCCGCTTGTTTTAAACAGACATTCGAGGAGATGTTCATAACGAGATTCTGGGAATATCACTCAGAAATTTTTGTACCCAGGCCTTCACATCTCCTCCACTGATTCGTTGTGGAGAGAACCATACATTCAGAACAACTACGGGTGCCACATCCAGACGTACCAGGACCAGTGAATTGGGATGCATTATTAACAGATCTAGCACGGGGGCTCAGATTAGAAGAACATCACCTCGCTTCCGACGTCGTCCAATACTACGTTCAACGAACATCTAGACAAGGGTCTGTCAGGGGCGACAGACGCGAGAGTGGGGGGGCTGTTGGCAGCAGTCAGGGAACCGAAGGAGCCACTAGACAAAGAGGGTCGAAACGAAGAGATAGCACAAGCAGACACGGTAGCCAAAGAAGATCTGGCATGTAGGCCATCTAAATTTTTCAGACATCAAGGAGTTGAGCACACAAGAAGAAAGAGCAAGTAGGGAGCTCAAAGAGGTGTATGACAAATCAGCAGAGAAAATCCCTACACAAATAGTGATTTTAATCACCAAACACCATTGTAAATACCATTTCGTATTTTTGTAGCTCCATTTTGTGCAAGCCAAGGAGCCCTTGAGCTTGAGGAGCTTTAGAAGTATCTACCTGCCAATTTTCGTAATTTTTAGATCTCGTTTGAGCCCTCAAATAAGCCCTGGAACCTAAATTTTGACTAGGCCGGACACTAGGTCTGGACAGGGCCAAAGCTAGTCAAAAACTATAAAAGGAGCTAGAGAGCTCATTTTTGGGGTTAGATTGTAATTGAAATGAACTTGTAAGAGCTTTTGGAAAGTAATCTAAGAACTCCATTGATTCTCACTCTTTGCCTTACCGTGTGTGCGCGTGTGTGTGTATGTGTGTGCATGTTCGTGTGCTTCTCACTCACGCACTTGTGCCTTCACTTGCTCGAGGTCTTCATACCATCCTCACGTCTTCCCGGATTGACATTAAATGAGGTGCTAATCATCACTGAGCTACAATGGCTATGACATTTCAGTCTTTTCCATAGAGCCAATCATGGGAGATTCGGTTTTAGAAGAATGCGAACCTAGCCCTAATGCATTTGAGGATGCAAGTGACTCCGACTTAGATTCAATCTTTATGGACCCACCTTTTGCATCAAATGAAGAATACTTCTACGAAGTAGAAGCTTACCCTCAGAAACACGGAGAAATCACGAATGAAGTGAGGTTAGCACCACAAGTAGACACCAAAAGTGCGGGCAAGAAAAGGAAAAAGAAAGAAGTCATACCAAAAGAGGAAGAATCCTTGTTTGAGGTCCCTGAAAACTTTAAAAAATATGAGATAGACGATAGGAGAGTCATGATAAGAATGCCTAAACGTGAGACACAAGTAGGAGAGGCCTATGATAGCAAGGAAACCACCAAGAAAATAGTTGTAGCCATAGAAGAGGGAGAAGAAAGATGCACCTACATAGGACATGACCTGACGGAAGACGAAGAGCAAGAGTTGATAGCCTTGCTAAGAGAGTACAGAGATGTATTCACTTGGATCTACAAGGACCTGAAGGGGGTACACCCTGACATATGCTCACATACGATTCCCATGACTTCAGACGCCAGACCCTCTAAGCAGAAGCCCTACACATACAATGATAACTACGCTGCCAAGATCAAAGAAGAGATAGATAGACTGGTAGAAGCTGGATTCATCTATGAAATTGAGCACACTGAGTGGGTATCCCCCATTGTAGTGGTGCCCAAAAAGAATGGCAAACTACGTGTATGCATTAACTTGAAGAAGGTTAATGTAGCCACTATCAGGGATAGTTATCCGCTTTCTATCACTGAGCATCTATTAGAAAGGGTAGCAGGCAAGGAAGTGTATAGCTTCCTGGATGGGTTCTCTGGCTACAATCAAGTGCCATTGCACTAGAAGATCAGCATAAGATGGCTTTTGCCACAGAGTGGGGCATATTTACCTTTCGAGTAATGCCATTTTGTCTTACCAACGTGCCAGCCACTTTTCAGAGGCTACTGTGCCACGTGTTTAGAGAGTTCCTGAGGAAGAACTTGGAAGTCTATGTGGATGATCTTTGTGCTCATTCCAACATTAGACAGACCCATATACCAGAACTCAAGCAAATCTTTGACAAATGTAGAGAGTATCAAGTCTACTTGAACCCAGAAAAATGTGTTTTCATGGTCAAGCAAGGCAAGATTCTAGGACACATAGTGTCAAAGAACGGCATATCCACAGATGAGGAGAAAGTAAGAGCCATTGCAGAACTACCTAGGCCAAGGAATGTGAAGGAGGTACAGGCCTTCATGGGACATTGTGGTTATTACCAACGGTTTATACACATGTATGCCATCATAGCAAAGCCTCTGTATGGACTCTTAACCAACTTCGAGTGGACTGAAGAGTGTGAGAACTCCTTCAATGAGTTAAAACGACGATTATGTTCAGCACCAATCTTGACCACACCAGATTGGAATAAGCCATTCCATGTCCATGTAGATGCATCCAATTGTGCTATTGGATGCATGCTAGCACAACCAACAGGTGAAGGTAATATGGATCTTCCAATTGCATATGCCAGTAGACAGTTGAATGCGGCTGAACAAAATTATACCACCACTGAATGAGAAGGGTTAGGCATGGTATATGTAGTTAAAAAGTTTAGACACTATTTGCTCGCAAATAAGTTTAAGTTTTTTACTGATCATCAAGCTCTGTTGTACTTGGTAAACAAGCCATGCAATACAGGTAGATTGGTAAGATGGTTCCTCCTACTAATGGAATATGACTTTGAGGTAGTGGTGAGGAAGGGAAAGACTCACTTGAGAGCATATCATCTCTCAAGGCTCACATCAGGCGAGGCCCCACAAGGAGTGTCAGATGACTTACCTAATGCTTACTTGTTTAATTTGGAAGTTGTACCTCAGTGGGCTAAGCCATTAGTGCCATTATTGACATATGGGCCTAACCACCCAATAGTAAACACACAAGATAGGGAGATAGTAAAGACCCAGAAGTATCATATCATGGCAGGAAGTGTGTACAAACATACAGATCACGGAGTATTTGCCTGTTGTGTGGAAGAGGACGAGTACGCGAAGTGGTTGCAACTAGCACATGTAGGTGCATTAGAGAAACACTACTCGAGACAAAGAACCTTACAAACATTGAGGAGACTTGGAGTATACTAGCCAACTATGGAAGCAGATGTTCATAGGATGTGCAAGGAATGTCCAATTTGCCTCACTAAGCCACCAGTGGAATATGCCACTCTTTATCTCGTGTCTTTAGTGCCAGATTGGAGCAAGCCATTAGTGGCCTTTCTGAGGACGAAAACATTCCCTCAAGAAATGACTCTGGTTAGACAAAGGAGCTTAGAACAAGAGGCACTAGACTATGCTCTCATTGGAGATAATCTATACAGACGAGGAAAAGATGGGTATCTTAGATTGTGTGTCCACGAGAGCGAATATCTAAAGATATTAGAGAGTGCCCACCAAGGTGTAGCAGGAGGACTGTTGACAGTATACGAGAAGAAGCAAGTACGGACACACATGCAGATCTAGCACTAAGGCAACCCTTCATTTTTTTCAAAACCCTTACATCATTTTTAAGTGATTCTCATCACTAAAAACCCTTGTAAATATCATTTCACCTTTTTTTAGCTCCATTTTGTACAAGCCGAGGAGTCCTCAAGCTTGGGGAGCCTTAGAAGTAGTTGCCTGCCAATTTTCATAATTTTTAGATCTCGTCTGAGCCCTCAAATAAGCCCTGGAACCTAATTTTTAACTAGGCCGGACACTAGGTCTGGACAGGGCCAAAGCTAGTCAAAAACTATAAATAGAGCTAGAGAGCTCATTTTTGAGGAGCTTCTTGTACTTTGAGCTTGTATGAGAACTTGGTTGCAATAGAAGTGATTCCATTGTCTTACTCTCTTTGTTCTTGCCGTGTGTGCGCGTGTGCGTGTATGTGTGTGCATGCTTGTGTGCTTCTCACTCACGCACTTGTGCTTCCACTTGCTCGTGGTCTTCATACCAACCTCACGTCTTCCCGGATTGACATTAAAGGAGGTGCTACTCATCACTGAGCTACACCAAATTTTGGCGCCATTGCCGGGGATCGAGCTTTGAGGACGAGCGTGTGATGGTAAGACGTAGAGAGGACGCGTTGGAATGGTAAGTAGTAGGTAAATTTCTGATTTTTCTCCATCTCCATCTTCATCTTCACCTCCTTCTCCATCTCCACCTCCACCTCCTTCTCCACTACATATTCCCTCTTCCTTATCATTCCCTCATTTGTTGTGTGCGAGTTTGAGAGAGAGCGAGTGTGTGTGCTTGTCTTTGTGTGTTTTTTGCATGTTTCTTGCAGGTGGCAGCTCCATCATCATCTCCAGCAAGCTCAACAGGTACAGAATTTGTCTGCACAGTCCCCGAGGCGTTGAGCTCGACCTATCGCGACACTTCGAAAATTTCACCCAATCACGATTCTGAGTGCACCACGACACTGCGCAGGCCTAGAGCTCCCAGGATCACTAGATAGAACAGAAAAATTCACCATATCCCGAGCTATCGCGACACCTCGAGGTATCGCGACACCTCACGACCTATCACGACACCTCATGACCTATCGCGACACTTCGACCTATCGCGACACCTCACGAGCTATCGCGACACCTCACGACCTATCGCGACACCTCACGAGCTATCGTGACACTTCACGACCTATCGCGACACCTCACGACCTATCGCGACACTTCGACTTATCGCGACACCTCACGAGCTATCGTGACACTTCACGACCTATCGCGACACCTCACGACCTATCGCGACACTTCGACCTATCGCGACACTTCACGAGCTATCGCGACACCTCGACCTATCGCGACACTTCACGAGCTATCGCGACACCTCGACCTATCGCGACACTTCACGACCTATCGCGACACCTCGACCCGACCTATCGCGATACACGGCCTTTAACACATGAAAATTTAGGGTTATTTTTTGAGTGATTGGAAGGGTAGTTGAGCTTAATTTTAGGCACCTTGGTATAACTTTAGAACCTTGGAAGTGGGCAAAAGGCCTAGAAACCAGAGAGGGATCTCCTGAACCCTGAGAGCCTGTTTTGACCCTTTAGTGCCTGAATGGTCATAACTTGACCATACGAACTCCGATTGATGAGATTTTGGTCTCGTTGGAAAGCTCGTTGAGAATCCTACGTGGACCTCGACTGGTTTTTGTAAGAATCATACGTGGAGTTTTAGAACATGCAATTTTAAGTTGACCTTTAGGTGGAACTAAGTGGTCCTCAAATTCAGGGGGTACAGTGAGTTACTCCAGGGGGACTGAAAATATTGATGTGTGTCTTCCAATTACTTGTGGTAATAGAGCTATACTAATTGGTGAGCTTTTGCAGGAACTTTGTGTGCACTCAAGGCAATCCAAAGCAAGCTAGCAAGGGTGAGTACCAAGCTTGGGAAAAGGCTTCCTGGGCTTGTGTAGCAGTCTGGTCAACCAGCTACTTGAGGTTGGAAGATCTCTCAACCCTCCTTTGTCAATTCCTAGCCTAGGCTAAGTACGACTTAGGTGTGGTAATTAATTAAGGCAACGTTAGGCACGAAGCAAGTCCAAGAGTATTAATCAACCAAGTGCAAGAAGTAAATAGGACTTAAGTGCGAAAACCCTAAGGGACAAAAGGTAAACTGGAATCGTTCACTTATCAAGTGCGGAAATTCACTTAAGTACTCCTGACGATGCGATTTCAGACAAGACCATAAACATAATATTCAACTCAAAAGAACAAAGTGATTGGTGCAAATTAACCTGCAACGAGAGTGTGCTTGGGTCCAAGGGGGTAAATAAATCAGGCATATGAACCTTAGATCAGGCAGACACTTAGGCCGAGACAGACAAAGCCTCAGATCTTCTGAAGCTAGTGTCAATCACACTGCCAGGTCTTGGGCCCAGCAGTTGAGTGATTACCCATACACTCCCAGATCGGAAACAAGTGATTCTGAGATGTCCTACCACATGGAAAGACCAGTAGGTAGCTCAGGGGTGGCTTGTCTAGAAAAGCCAGAGGGACCTTACAAGACTCAATTGGAATACATCAGGACGAATCGTCTAGGTGCTCGCATCTACGAAGACGGACTGAGAAGATCTGTGGTCCAGATGAAGAACCCCGATCAACCCCATGGACTAGAACACCTGGTAGTGAAGTTTGAGAATGGAGCATACCTAGATAAAGAAGGGACTATATATGTAGTCACCACTCTTCCTGATAGAACTGATGAGTTTGGAAATGTGATTACAGAAACCGACATGGGTGATATAGAGCAAGGGAACTTAGAGAAAGAGCCAAGAACCCCCCGTGGTAAATCTGTCTTGACCAGAATCATGACTCCAGAGTGGATTCCACAGGATAATAAAAGCATAGATCTGCTTTTAAACCGAGAAACCGATGAGGCTTTTTGGAGATACAAATCTGCTCAACCTCAGGAAGTGAGTGCCCTCACAATCTATGAGTTTAAAGACCCTGATAGCCCAGGCCAAGTAACCTACCTAGACAATGCATCAGAGAGAATCTTCGTGGTCACCGAGAATGGCAGACATGCCTACACATGGAAGGGTGAATTTGTTTTTCCCCAACCTCGGACTAATGTGTCATACAGTCATCAAGGAGCTGGGACCTCCCAAGCTCATGGAGCGCAAAGAGATAGAAGTAGAGACAAACCTGAGGTAAGTTTTGCCAACTCCCTGGGAAGGGAAAGAACGGGAACAGAAAGGAATAGAGTGGAACCTGAGAGACATAGAACCCCATGGAATCAAAGGAATATTGACGATTTTCCTTTGCCAAGGCCGAGAGAACACACTAGGACCCTGCGACCAACTCAACTGGTGAAGTCCATGAAGAATTATTTCGATGGCACGGGAGACCCTTATGACCATGTGGCAGAATTTCGGCAGGTATTGAAAGCTGAACAGGTAGAGGACCTATTCACACAATATAATGCTTTTGGTCTAACCCTTAGGAACACTGCCCTTACGTGGTTTCAACCACTAAACGAGAGGCATTTCAGAAACATAGATCAGCTCTTAGAGGCATTTATCGTTGAGTTTTCTAAGAGTGGAATCAGGCATAACACTTCCTCACTAATTCATAGCTTCAAACAAACACCTCAAGAGACGGTCAGACTAGCTGGAAGAAGATTTAGGCAGTACCTGGAGAGATGCCCGATGCCGGAGTTACCCACACCAGCCAAACAAGTGGCCTTGTTCCTAGATGGATTGTTGAGCACTAAGCTCAGGTCATATGTGTACCTGAAGGACCCCAGAACGATAGAAGAGTGCGTGCGCATGTGCATAGACATTGAGGACAATCTAGGTGAGGAATTAGAACTATCAAAAATCTATAAGGATTCTGATAGCTCTAGTAACCTGACATCTGGTCAATCCACATCCATCGAGGAACTTGCAGAGAAGGTAGCCCAAAAACTAGGTGTCTCTAACAAGCAAATTCCGAGATTTGCCCCAGTTAAGCGGTGTTACAATTGTGGCGGTGAACATATGGCAAGTGTATGTCCCATTATGGCCCAACCCCAGGCGAATCCTAGTAGCCAGTACTGCACCATAGAGCGCAGGTACACCAACCACATTGCACAAGACTGCCCATATAACAAACAAACTGTTAGGCAAAATTATCCTCAGCCATATCCACAACATGGTAGATACCAGAATCAGTACCCACCACAACAATACAACAGACCACAGCAAACTTATCAGCCACCTTACCAAGGGCAGCAGAGACCTCAACCAGTCCTAGTACAGCAACCCCCTGCTCCCACCAATGTGATCCCAGTGAAATATGCATCTACTGAAGAAAATCCGAATAGAGCCATAGTTCCAATCACCCCATTGCTATCAGACAGTGATCCAAGTGACCATAGTTTTGACTCCACACATATGGATAGCCCACAGGCTTACTACATGCAGTCACTCGAGCATAACGAGTCATACTATTATGAGGACCCAAGTGAAAATAGTGGAGAACCTGAGTATGCTAATGTCATGTACACAAACCCCAACTCTAGACCTCAACCTAGGCAGGTACGAACCCCATTTCCTAGAGGACCATGCTTTAGATGTCAGGGAGATCACCTTATACGTGATTGTCCACTGCCTGTCCCTACACAACCTCAACCAGTAACCATTCAGGGGTTCTGTCAAGACTGTGGGAAAGAACATCTCCTACGAGATTGCCCAAAGAACCCTAATAACATGCCTAAAATCACTCCTATCAATGTTGTTGGGTTAGTTGTAGACCCCACAGGGAGTGTGACTTCCACTGCACCTGTGCAGGTGATCACAAGAGCCCAGGCACTTCAACAACACCAAGGTGTTGGTCAGGAAAAGAGCCCCGAGGTGAGTGAAACAGAGAGCATAACCAAAAAGAGGACTAGAGCCTGGAAGGATAGTCGTGAAAGAATGAAGAGGCAATGGGCAAAAAAGATAAACGAACTTGAAGAAAGCTTGAGAGAAACCAAGGCAAAAATCATAGAGATCACATCTCAACCGCACTCTCACACATTCCCACCGCAACCATCCCCATTACCCTCCATTCCTCCACCCTCTAATACACCCCACGTAACCCACCCACCACCCCGAGTAGGATCAGTATTAGCGGATCTCACTCCTGAAGGCTTGGACATGATGTTCAAGGCCTACCAGGCTCGACTTCAAGAAGGGCCAACAGCTGCAAACTTAGACAAGAGTTACCCTAGAGCAGATTTAGAGATTGAACGGATGAAAATGTGCATGAAAATGGTAGAACAAGCTCAAGCTATACTTGAGACTAGTCAAAAGTTCAATCAGACAAACTCTGTCAAGCCGGATTTGCATTTCCACGGCTTACTAGAAAGATTAGAGCAGTTGGTAAACAAATCACAAGATTCTTTACCTCCACAGGCTCAACCAGTTGTTGAAAGAGGAAGCTCACCACCAATGGGAGCTTATGTTCCTAATTCCACGGATGCTGGAATACCTCCTTCAATTCAACGGTACTCTCAAGAGTTCTTGCGGGAAATACAAGAAGAGAAATGGGCCAAGGAGAAGGGTGATTTCCCTCCTATTCCTGAGATTGATGATCTTCATGATCAATTTCCCCAAGACATTCCGTCTATCTATGGAGATCAAACAGAGCAACAAGAGGATGAGAGATTAGATTTTGAATCTAATTCTTTACAAGAGTTGCCTCATTTCACAGGCCCATGGGAATCTGAATCTCTCCAGATCAGAGCTCCCACAATATTGGTGAGAAATGAAGACTCAGTGATTCCAAGAAACACTGATGTTGTGAAGAACACTAAGGTTCAATGTCATCTCACTGTAGAGGAGCTGCTCAAGGCAAAACCGGAGCTCTGGAATCTTGTGAAGGATCAGGTTCCAGAACTTGCATCCAATATACCAAAAGTAGGCTCTAAGCAAAAAGTTCCAGAGATACCTCTCGACAAGATAGGAGACATGAGCGAAGGTGAAGAAGGTAACACTTATCTTCCGATTACCTATCAAGGTTACACAACCAAAGCAATTGTGGATTCGGGTGCTGGTGTTGCTATTGCGACCACCTCCTTGTGGAAGCGATGGGGCAAACCCACCTTAAGACCAACGAGAATGAAACTTCAAATGGCAGATGGTCATTTTGAAAGGCCTCTCGGGTTGCTTGAAGGGATAACTCTAACCACTTGTGGTGTAGAGTTTGAACATACATTTGCTATATGTGACTTTGAGAAAAATAATGTCTACGAGATGATCCTAGGAAGACCCTTCCTACGACAATTGCAAATAGTACAGGATTGGGGAACCAACTCCTTGTACTTACAGCACTTAGGGGTCACCACCAAGGTCAATTTGAATGATTACACCTTCAGAGATGTACCACCCCTACAGTGGAATCCTATCCACAAAGCGAAAGAAGATTCTATCTCCGTGCATTCTGGAAGTTCACCTGATCCATCATGGCTGCATGAAGATACTCACTTGTGGATGTGCAAGGTCGCAGAGGAAGAGGAAAAGCGCCTAAAAGCGAGAGAAGAAGGAACTTCCCCAGGAGATAGACCAATAAAAGACCCAGCCTATACACCGATGATATTTCCAGATGAGGAATTTGAGCCTCATGGTTGGGCAGAAATCTTAGCTACCATGGACATTGCAGTCAATGAAGAACAATGGACACCTCATTGTGATGAGGAGGGTTATGATATTTCAGTGTTCATGTGTCAGCCCTTGTTGGAAGAGTGTGATCCTAGTGAGTTCATAGAAGAAGAAGAGAATGACGATGATCTAGAATCCATTGTGATGGATACTTACTTTGACTCAGAGGAACACTATTTGGAAGATATAGGAGTGTTAACCCAAAAAGAAGAAGAACCCCTCACAAGTATTAAAATGATAAATTCAAAGGAAGGAAGTGGAGGGGGTCAAAAGAAAAAGAAAAGAAAAGCAGTGAAACAAGAAGAGGAAGAATCATTGTTTGAAGTACCAGAAAATTTCAAGAAATATGAAGTGGAAGACCGAAAAATTTTGGTACGAATGCCTAAGAGAGAGGCCATTATAGGAGAAGCATATGACAATAAAGAAAAGACCAAAAAAATTGTAGTGACCATTGAAGGGAACGAAGAACGATGTACGTACATAGGAGATGACCTAAGTGCCAAAGAAGAAGCAGAGCTTGTAGCTCTATTAAGGGAATATAGGGATGTGTTCGCATGGCACTATAGAGACTTGAAAGGAGTAGATCCAGAGATTTGCTCTCATACGATTCCGATGACCGCTGATGCCAAGCCCACCAAACAAAAGCCCTACACATATAATGAGAATTATGCAGCCAAAATAAAAGAGGAAATTGACAGGCTGATTGAAGCTGGATTCATCTATGAGATTGAGCACACTGAATGGGTGTCCCCCATTGTAGTGGTGCCCAAGAAGAATGGGAAATTGCGAGTGTGCATTAACCTTAAAAAAGTTAATGCCGCTACGATCAGAGATAGTTATCCACTTCCAATCACCGAACATCTATTGGAGCGTGTGGCAGGCAAGGAAGTTTATAGCTTCCTTGATGGATTTTCAGGTTACAACCAAGTAGCCATTGCCCCCGAAGATCAACACAAAACGGCCTTTGCCACAGAATGGGGAATCTTTGCATTTCGTGTGATGCCATTTGGGCTCACCAATGCACCTGCAACATTCCAAAGGCTCATGTGCCATGTCTTCAAAGAGTTCTTGCGAAAGAGCTTAGAAGTATATGTGGATGATTTATGCGCTCATTCCCAAGAAAGAAGTTACCACATCCCTGAGCTCAGGCAAATCTTCAACAAGTGTAGAGATTATCGAGTGTGTCTGAACCCAGAGAAGTGTGTGTTCATGGTACGACAAGGTAAGATCTTAGGTCACATTGTTTCTAAGAATGGAATTTCAACAGATGAAGACAAGGTAAGAGCGATAGCAGAGTTACCAAGACCAAGAAATGTTAAAGAGGTACAAGCCTTTATGGGCCACTGTGGATATTACCGTAGGTTTATCCACATGTATGCCATCATAGCTAAACCTCTTTATGGGTTGTTAACAAATTTTGAGTGGAATGAGGAATGCGAGAACTCCTTCAACGAGCTGAAAAGACGTTTGTGCACAGCACCAATATTGACTACTCCGGATTGGAGCAAACCCTTTCATGTCCATGTAGATGCCTCCAATCATGCAATAGGATGTGTGCTAGCACAACCCACAGGTGAGGGAAACCTAGATTTGCCGATAGCATATGCTAGTAGGCAATTAAATGCAGCTGAACGAAATTATACCACAACGGAGAGGGAAGGCTTAGGTATGGTATATGCTGTGAAGAAGTTTAGACACTATCTATTGGCCAATAAGTTCAAGTTTTTCACTGATCATCAAGCTTTACTATATTTGGTCAATAAACCTTGCAATACAGGCCGCTTAGTAAGATGGTTCCTCTTACTAATGGAATACGACTTTGAAGTTGTTGTCAGGAAAGGTAGAACCCATCTTAGGGCAGACCATCTTTCTCGCATCACTTCAGGAGAGCCACCGCAAGGAGTGTCTGATGAATTGCCCGATGCTTATCTGTTCAATTTAGAAGTTGTTCCTAAATGGGCAAATAAGTTGGTACCAGTCCTAACCTTCGGGCCTGCAAATAAGAATGTGAAAACAAGCAAAGAGGAAATTGTAAAATCACTAAAGTATCAAATATTGGCCGGAAGTATGTACAAGCAAGATACCGAGGGCATATTAGCTTGTTGTGTCGAGGACGATGAACATGCTAGTTGGTTGCAACAAGCCCATGAGGGATTGCTAGGAAATCACTACTCTAAACAACGAACATTGCAGAATCTAAGACACTTAGGAGTGTATTGGCCTAGCATGGACAAAGAAATACAAGAGTGGATCCACAATTGTCCAGTGTGCCAGAAGAGACCCCCATTGGAGCATGCCACTCTCTATCATGTGTCATTAATCCCAGATTGGAGTGCTCCATTGGTCGAGTTCATGAGATCGGGAACATTACCCAATCAGGCTAGTCTTGCAAGAAAACGGAGCATGGAGCAAGAGGCTCAAGACTATGCCTTAGTAGGAGACAACCTATATCGAAGAGGCAAGGATGGTTACCTAAGACTGTGCATTCATGAATCAGACTATTTGAAAGTCTTAGAAACTGCACACAGCGGTGCTGCAGGTGGACACTTTGGGCCTGACAGAGTAATTAAGACCATTCTATTCTCAGGACTTTGGTGGCCCACTCTTCATATGGATGCACATACTCATGTGAAGAGTTGTGACACATGCCAACGTGCCCAATATCCGATAAGAAAAGATGAAATGCCTTTAAGGCCAATGATGGGAGGACGTGCATTTTCAAAGTGGGGTATAGACTTTGTAGGTCCCATCAACCCCCCAGCTAGAAACTCCCATGCAGAATACATTATTGTAGCCACAGATTACCTTACAAAGTGGGTGGAAGTAAAAGCCACGACGAAGAATGATGCTCAAACGACGGCTAAATTCTTATTCGAAAATGTGTTCACTAGATATGGGTTACCAATAGAGTTGGTTAGTGATAGAGGTACGCACTTCTTGAATGAGGTCATTGAAAATCTCCTTCAAGAATTCATGGTGATACATAAGAAGTCTGCCCCCTATCACCCACAAGCTAACGGACAAGCCGAGAGCACGAATAAGATCCTATGTAACGTATTGACGAAACTTGTAAATAATAAACGCTCTGATTGGGACAAACAACTTCATCATGCTATTTGGGCATACCGAGTTGCCTACAAAATGGTACTCAACGCCACCCCATTTCAGATGGTCTTCGGACAGAATGCAGTGCTACCATTAGATTTCCTAATTCCAGCTTTAAGAGTAGCACACGAGCATGAGTGGAATGGACATGAGTTATCCTCTAGGATCTTTGATCTAGAACGTTTAGGTGAGACGAGGCTACGAGCAGCAGCAGGCATCTATGCTGCAAAGAAACGGCAAAAGGCATACTTTGATGCCCATGTGAAGGATAAGGGCTTGAAAGCAGGAGATCTAGTTTTAGTCTACACATTGAAACAACACGCAAGAAAGCTAGAAAAGAGAGGCTACGGACCTATGATCATCAATAGGATCTCCATGAGTGGAGCAGTACAACTAGCCACTTTAGAAGGGAATGTTCTCCCAAACTATATTAGCGGATGCAGAATCAAGCTGTATCAGGAACCCCTCACGGAGGAAATGCTAAGTCGACTCAATACTGCTAAGCAACGTAAAGAGGAGGAAAAACGAATTCGAGAAGAAGCACAGGCAGAGGCCTTAGAGCGTATCAAACGAATGAAGTTGAGGAGACAAGGGAGGGATCAGCCTGTGACTGACACTCAAGAGTCTCCAGGCTATCACATGGCCATGTGCGAGGCTTCAGGTGAACGTACCCATAAGATAGTGGACCGACGACCTTTTGTGACCCTAGAAATAGGACAAAGAGATAGCACAACAAACGTGAGAGCATTAATTGATTCAGGAGCAGCCACAAGTGCAGTTCGGCTTTCTTATTGCAAGCAGTTGCAATTGGAGGTAAAACCCCTAGAAGCATATCTGATAGGATTAGGAGGTGTTGAAACCCCTTGCATGGGAGAGGTGGATCTTCCCCTCTACATACAAGAGGTCCTCATGCCAGCAAAAGTGCTAGTGTGTGAAGACGAGGATCTGACCGAACCTCTTGTCTTAGGCCTGGAGCTATGATCACGCAGTCAACCTCAACCTAAGAAGTGGACTTCTTCAGGCTTGGGTAGGCCAAAGCCGTCTCACGATTGAATTAGAAAATCAAGCACTCAAACCAATAGAACAGGCACCAACTCCTGGTCCCTCCAGGAATCCACATGAAGATAACAATGTTGTTCGTGAACAAACTTCTATGGTGCAGAGGATTGTCAATCTTACTGAAGGTACAGGAGCCAATAAGGAGTTCCTAACTGACCCAAAGAAGATTCTAAACGAGCAGACCGATCATCACTTGACACGAAGGAGGCTGCTGATCAAGAGGCAGGAGCGCCAACCCGTGCAACATGGAGCATCTCGTGGCGTGAAGCAGATCTGGATACGCAAGGATGGAAAACCCACAGCTCTAATAGCAGACTCTCAAGGAGACAAGAAACGAGCCTCACCATCAAGTAACAAAGTGAAGAAGCCCCCTAGGATAAACCCTAGGCATACCATTTCTATTTGGGTTCCTAAGCGGTCAATGAAGGCCATCCCTAATGCTAGACAGATATGGGTGCCCAAGGCCTGCTTACAAGCCCAAATTACTTCACCTTCAGGCACTAGGATGAAGCAACTTTCACAAGCACTCTTGGCCAACAACTCAGAAAATGAAAAGATGCCTACACCTCTCATTGTCCCCACTCCCATCAACCCTATGAATGTCTGGAAATGGGTACCCAAAAGGTCCCAAATACATCACACTCTCATCCAGAAATCTTCACCTGTCTTTAGCTCTAAGAGCTACGACTCCTCTATCAAAGTGTGGAGAATTAAACTGTGTACTAAACCCCCTGACCCAATTCTGTAAATCCGTCCACACTAACATAGGAGCATTCCGAGCCCATTGCATAACCAAAGTATGCATCGAGGATGACACTGACCTTTAATCACCACTCACACCTATCACAAACACTTCACCACTAACCACTGACCTCCGGGATTGTCATGTTAGTATTGTGAAGGGAACACCATTACATCTTGTTTCCTATGCAACACTAATGTGCCTTTCTTATTCCAGCAGATAAGCAACCTACTCTCATGGCAACAGCGGCGGGCACAAGCTCTCAGGCAGGCTCTGGTGCTCCAATCAATTGGGATGCCATGCCAGTGGAGGCCCCACCAACAGCTCGGCCTGAAGAGTTCGTGAATGTGCGGAGAATTCCTATTCCAGATCCACCCAATGGCCTAACCGAAAGAGTAAAGGGGCATTCTCACTGGTTCAATGAGATGCCAGGAGATTTGGGAGACGCGGATCACATCTGGGAATCCAAGATGGAATGTGGAGGAGTGTGGTGGACCTTCCAGTTCTTCTCACGAGAATTCGAAGCATTGCAAAATGCAGCTCCACTTCAAGATATCTGGCAAAAAGCATGATTACAAACGTATTTTAGTGCAGCTCTGCCTAAACCCGATTTCCTCAGGTGCTACTACCTAATTGCCACGCTGAAGCCGACAGGGGATAAGGATCATTCAGGCACATTCTGGGTGCCCTCCTTGTCAAATCTGGAGGAAATGAGGAAGTTCGAATTGAATGTTACTTTAATCAGGGAAGCACTTCAGATGTATGGCACGCATGTACCTTCTGACCGCGACCCCTTGATACCTGAGTCGATGAAAAGCAATAGAATCAAGAAGCTAAAAGAAATGTGCGCCCTCACCCCCAACATCGCTATACCTTTGCGGTTGTGCCTCCAACACTTCGCATTCCCAGCTCAGGACCGTTTCACCCAACCCCACAAGAAAATATGGTATGGGCTATATCTAGCAGAGACTGGAAGCTTACCCATTAAGATGCCTGTATGGATCTTGGACCAAGTGTATGAGGCAGGCAAGCGGGGAGTGAGGAAGCCTACTCTACATGGCTGTTGTGCGCTTACAAGAATTATCTATAGATGTCTGGCATATGATGTGCCAGTTGCCAGAGCCCTAAAGTATGCACAACTGGAGTTGTTCAAAGGGCGGAAGTCAGGGAGCCAACCTGCAAAACGCATGCGTGGATCGCTCTCCCAGGTAATGATTCCTCAAGAGGCCACGACTGAAGCTTCTCCCAGACCAGAAGCTCAGGTCGCACCGTTCACAATCCATCTTCAAGGAGTTCAAGCTGGGGAGGTGGTACAACCTGCTCCATCCGCCCCTCCACTACCTACCGATGCAGAGTTTGCATCTATGGCCACCTTCACAGAAGATCCAAACTTCAATTTTGAAAGATTCCTGCAGACGATCCCCCTATCAGACAGTGAAGATTCCCCCGACAATGTTGATCCGGGTGCATCAGTCCAAAGAGAACAGCCACGGGGCGAGACGAGCAGAGTACATGGGGAAGAAGTGGCACAACATCCTCTTGACCCAAACACACAAGTTCAGGAAGGGGCACAAAGAAATGACCCAGAAGACAGTGAAGAGGAGGCCCCTGCCTACACAGCACAACTCAGACGGCTGTACAAGACAATCAAGCAGGTACAGAGAAGGCATAAGATGACAGAAGAGGCGAACAGAGCTCTAGTGAACCAGATGCTTCAAACTGAGAATGTCGACTCACATTTTGTGGAATCATTGAATCTATTGGCAGAGACATGTGGGATCGGGGAAGCATTGAGGACAATGGTCTATCAGGAAAACCCTATCTATGATCAACGAAGGATTGATACACGGCCACGACGAGGGAAAATGATTCACATGGAAGTCTCTACTACCTTGCCTACCACCATTTCAGAGGATGTTCACATGATGAGCCCAAGTCCCGCTGACGAACAAGAGGTAATTACTCAGGTACCATCTCCACCGTCACCTTCCATTCGACCCTCAGAACCCTTCTCCACTAGCCTTTCTGAACAACCGATGTCCACCCATCATGAAACCATTGTACACACCTCTGTTTTTACATCCTTCCCTTTACCCACATCCATCACTTCCACCCTAAATTTTGAACCTCACACCGGTCATCCTGCCACCGATCAAACCATAATAGGTCACCCCTCCTATCTCCCCGCCCTTGGACAACCACTTGCTACTAGCCAGCACTCATCCCATCCTTTTCCATTCACCCACACCCAAACCCTATCCACCACTTCCCTAGTAACTGCCTCATGCTCAACCCAAGTCACACAACCGTCATTCTGGACGAACCTTGTAAATATACTCTAGCAGGTGGATAATTATAATAAAAAGTCCCTTTCCCAACCCCACTCCCCCACATTCACTGCCACCACTATCACACCACCCACCATTCCTGTATTCACAGTTCACGAATCACACACTCTCACGTCCGATCCCATGGACATCTCACCATCCACAGGATCACCCACCACCACCGTTATTCCAACATCACCACGTGTCATTTCACTTACGTCGCCATTTCCAAACACTTTAGGCACAGCATCCACTTTTCCCTTTCCCATCTCCCGACCCCCTGCATCTTCCACCCTCACCCCTACACCCACCTCATTTAGTCATGCACTCAACACCATGCTCGAAGCTGCTGCCCAACTTAAACAGGAATACAGGTTATTAGAAGAAAACAATAAGGAGCTATGTACATTGTCTTCCCACCTCCAGGCACGTGTCACTGCCTTGGAGTTGTCTAATACGGAGTTACAGCAGGAGGTGACCACCCTCCAACAATATCAGGTGGAGCTCGAGTCCACACATACAGAGAAGAGTAGGGCAACGGAAGAACAACTTAGAGATCAGCTAGCCCGTAACGCTAGACTACAATGAAACATGGCTCTACTCCGACGCCATTTAGCGGCTGCCCAAGAAGAAAACAAAAGACTACAGCAACAAAATCAAGACAACCTCGAAGCAGCCATGGAAAATACTCCAGGGGCACCCATCGACCCTGCTAAATTCCAAGCCATCCCCTCAGAGAATATACAACAAATATTAGAGACCTATGCCACTCTCTTAGAAGCTCATGATCAGCTTGCTGAACAAGTCAAAGACCTACAGAAAGCCCAAGTGCCTGCACCACACCAACAAGAACCTAAAGAGATGGCCAACGCTGCAACCTCACCAGAGCCAGAATTATCAGTAACCAATGAGGTACTTGAGCTACGGCAACAGGTGGGAGAACTAAAAATTAAATTGTTACAGTATGAAAGACCTCCCTCTCCACCTGATCAAACCATAGAAGAAGACACAGTAGTCATTCCAGTAGAGGAGGCATTTGAAGACAATTATGAGCCTCAACCCCTTCCAGGAGGCAGAATTACGGAGGAAGGCCAGGATACATATGAGGAACCCCCGTCAACATGGATGAAGCAGGTAGAGGAAATGGGTCACACTCACGAAGAGCGTGTTGCAACTCAGATGCTAGCCATGAAAGCCATAGAGGAGACCATACTCAAATCTGAATATTTCTTGAACTTGGCTCCTAGGCGGCTGATAACTAGCTCAGAGTTACAATACAAACCTTATTTTGTATTGCTGGCAGACTACAATGCTGAGATCAAACGCATAACCAACAAGTACCCCTCCTTCGCAACACAATTCAAACCCGAGGACATCCCAGAGGCAGCCAAAAAAGGGGCCATATTCCAGCCCATATGGAGGCAAAGATTACTGGAAACATACCCGGACATGCTGAGAACATGGGATCACGCTCCCATGCATTTGAAGTATAACCCTTGTTATGGGCCAATACAAAGAAGAAGATCATGGAAAGCCTTCGCCATCAAAGTTCAGAACAATGTAAACTGTAGAGAATGGCTTAATTACCCCGCCATTGCACCCCCAACCGGCACCCCCACAGTATCTTACATGATAGCAACCATCAGACATTGGTTGCCACGCCTCCACCCCATGCCAGATGTGGCTGCCCAGATGATGCTCAAGATATTCGATATGATGCAGGTGGTGCTCAAAACTTTCCGTAATGTATGCCATATTCAGCCTCCGATTCCCGGCTTCATCAATGGTAATTATGACCTCCTGTATGATATGAGCACAACCCCCAGCATACGAGTTGCTTATGCATGGCACGCACGCATCAGATATCTCCCTGCCTGCTATAAGCAAACTTTCGACGATATGTTTACCACGGGGTTCTGAGAGTCACACTCAGAAGTGTTCGCACCACGCCCAACCCACCTGCTACATCTATTCGCGTGTGAACAAACCATGCACTCAGAACTCTACACAACGCCACAACCGGACATACCGGGTGCAGTCAATTGGGAGACCCTCCAGAGAGACTTGGTTAGGGGACTACGCATCAAGGAACAAGAAGTGGCAACCGACCTCCTGCAAGAGTACATTGATCAAACAGTGGAGCAGAGGTCTGTCAGAGGCGACAGACCCTAGGGGGGGGAGAGTGTTGACAGTATACGGGAAGAAACAAGTACGGACACACATGCAGATCTAGCACTAAGGCAACCCTTCATTTTTTTCAAAACCCTTACATCATTTTTAAGTGATTCTCATCACTAAAAACCCTTGTAAATATCATTTCACCTTTTTTTAGCTCCATTTTGTACAAGCCGAGGAGTCCTCAAGCTTGGGGAGCCTTAGAAGTAGTTGCCTGCCAATTTTCATAATTTTTAGATCTCGTCTGAGCCCTCAAATAAGCCCTGGAACCTAATTTTTAACTAGGCCGGACACTAGGTCTGGACAGGGCCAAAGCTAGTCAAAAACTATAAATAGAGCTAGAGAGCTCATTTTTGAGGAGCTTCTTGTAGTTTGAGCTTGTATGAGAACTTGGTTGCAATAGAAGTGATTCCATTGTCTTACTCTCTTTGTTCTTGCCGTGTGTGCGCGTGTGCGTGTATGTGTCTGCATGCTTGTGTGCTTCTCACTCACGCACTTGTGCTTCCACTTGCTCGTGGTCTTCATACCAACCTCACGTCTTCCCGGATTGACATTAAAGGAGGTGCTACTCATCACTGAGCTACAAGGACACTTTGGACCAGATCGGGTGATCAAAGCAATTTTATTTGTAGGTCTTTGGTGGCCAACTCTTCACATGGATGCACATAGCTATGTGAAGAGGTGTGAGGTTTGTCAGCGGACTCAGTATCCTATACGCAAGGATGAGATGCCATTGAAACCTATGATGGGTGGAGATGCATTCTCTAAGTGGGGAATAGACTTTGTCGGTCCTATTAATCCCCCAGCTAAGGGTTCACATGCTCAGTATATCATTCTGGCCACAGACTATCTCACCAAGTGGGTAGAAGTGAAAACCACTACGAAGAATGATGCTCAAACAACAGCAAAGTTATTATTTGAAAATGTGTTCACTAGATACGGATTGCCAATCGAATTAGTAAGTGATAGAGGCACACACTTCTTGAATGAAATCATAGAAAAGCTTCTCCAAGAATTCTTGGTAGTACATAAGAACTCTGCCCCCTATCACCCACAAGCTAATGGTCAGGTTGAGAGCACAAATAAGATCTTATGCAATGTGTTGACTAAGTTGGTGAATAACAAATGCTCTGATTGGGACAAACAGCTATACCACGCTGTTTGGGCATACCGAGTTGCCTATAAAACGGTACTCCAAGCCACACCCTTTCAGATGGTGTTTGGCCAGAATGCGGTGCTACCATTGGACTTTTTGATACCTACATTGAAAGTAGCACAAGAGCATGATTGGACAGGCGATGAACTCTCGTCTAGAATCTTTGATCTTGAACGTTTAGGTGAGACATGATTGAGAGCTGCAGCAGGAATCTTTGCAGCCAAGAAGAGGCAAAAGGTATATTTTGATACACATGTGAAGGATAAAGGCTTGAAAGCAGGAGACTTAGTCCTAGTTGTGAAGAGATGGATAGGTATGTGTTGAAGATGAAGAGGTGTTGCAAAATCTTTGCTCTACACCAGCCAAATGAACTCCAGGAGTAGATGGTGGGCCCTTTTAGCTTGCCAATGGATGTATTAGACACCCTATGTACCTTGGAAGATCACTCTCAAAAAGATAGATCAAAACAGATAAGTTGGAGTTAGCTCAGAGGTGAAAACTTGCTATTCTTGGTTGATACACCTATCCAGTGTTTTACATAATTCTCTGAGCACAGCAGCAATTAGATTAATTCCTCTTGGGGAAGGCTAGGTAGCTTAAAGAGCTAACTTTAAAGAGTAATCCCATCAAAAATAACAAACCACACACTGAGAATGACTTTTAACAAGTGATGACATCATCCCGATTTTCACGGGCTGCTACAGAAATAGACTAGTGAGTAGAAAAAGTAACATAACTCAAGATGTAAGAATTCAATGATCATGAAACTTTGTATGCTTATACTAGACAGTAAGCTGAATCCAACAAGCTTTAAATCACTGAATTTGGATGAGTAACCACTGCGAAATGACTCTGACAAGATGACTGAAAAAGTCGGGTACCTGACAGAGAAGTGAAGATGAACATACCCTGTTGACTTCAAATGAACATAACTGAAGATTCCAACATCCAAATGACATGAAAATTTGTGAGCATATAGTAGACTTATAGAGCTAACTTTACCAAGTTAAATCACTGAAAATGATGAACCAAGTGCAGAGAAACAATCTCTGCAAGCTGACTGAGAGAAACTAAAGTAATGGCAGTGAGTAGTACACATCACAAGAACATGGAAAGATGACCTCAAATAATCATAAAAATGAAACTATATTGCTTGTACAATACAATGACTTACTGATACATATGTGTGCTTTGTAATCACACCTTGAAATGGCATAAAGCTCAGCTCTTGGAGGTCTTCACATAGGTCTCTCTAACCACGACTAAAACTGCCATCTATTTATAGTTGAGTTTGGGAGGCTAACTTCCCTCAATCACTCTCCAATCAATCAATGATTGATTTGATTCTCTACCTACCACAAATCACGAATTCGTGGCTCCTCTTTCCATTCTTGATCATGTGGGCTCAACCACTTAAGATTCTCTTACTTTTACATTAAGTAAACTCTTCAAAAGTTACAAGAGGTAGTTCACAAGTGAACTTTACATAGTCTTCATTTTGAAGCTTCTTTAATGACTTTGTGAGACTCAAGCCAATACTTAGGCTTGTCATAGACTTGCTCCAACAGCTCCCCCTCAAGCCAAGTATGCTTGAGGTCTTCAATCTTCCAAGATTACCTGCAAACCAATCATAGCCTTGAATTTGCAAAGCTTTGTACCATCCAATGCTTTAGTTAGAATATCTGCACATTGTTGATGAGTGGACACATATGATATTTGAATCTCCTTGCTTAGGATCTTCTCTCGTACATAATGATAATGAACTTCAATATGTTTAGTCCTTGCATGAAAAATAGGATTAGCAGCCAAGTGAATAGAACTCATATTGTCACCAAAAATAGTTGGAGTTCCAAACTCCAATCCAAGATCTTTGAACAATGTCTTCATCCACATAGCTTCTTGTGTAGCTATGGCAAGACCTCTATATTCAGCTTCAGTAGAAGAGAGAGCAACTGTGGGTTGCTTCTTGGATGACCATGAAATAAGCTTTGAACCTGCAAAGGTAAGATAACCTGAAGTGCTCCTTCTATCTTCCTTGGAGCCAGCCCAATCTGCATCAGAAAATAGCTTCAAACCTAAATCAGATACATAAGGATAGTAAAGTCCTTCATTTATGGTTCCTTTGAGATATTTGAGTAACCTTTTGGCAGCATCCATATGTGGTTTCCTTGGTGTGTGCATAAATTGGCTTAGCACACTCACACTGTAACATATATCTACTCTTGTCAATGTGGCATAGTTGAGACTACCCACTAGACTTTGATATGATGTGATGTCCTCTATGAGTTCACCTTCATGTGAGCTCAATTTGTGATTGACCTCCATTGGAGTACCTGCAATCTTACAATCTTGCATCTTGAATTTTGCCAACATGTCCTTAATGTACTTTCTTTGAGTGAGAAACAAACCATGATCTTTGTAGACAACTTCCAAGCCTAGGAAGTAGGTAAGTGAACCCAAATCACTTATCTTGAACTCTTCTCTCATCTGATCTTTGATCTTCTTCATACCATCTGCATCATTTCCTGTCAATATAATATCATCTACATATACACATAGGTAGATGACCTCGGAATTACTCTTTTTAATAAAGAGTGAAGGATCTGCTTTGCTTGGTTGAAAGCCTTTGTCCTGCAAGAATGAAACAAGCCTGAAATTCCAAGCTCTTGGAGCTTGCTTGAGACCATACAATGCTTTGTTAAGTTTACACACATAATCAGGATAAACTTGATTCTCAAAACCAGGTGGTTGTGCCATATATACCTCTTCTGTTATCCAACCATTCAAGAATGCATTCTTCACATCTAGTTGAAGTATCTTCCAATTCTTGGAAGAGGCAATACTAAGCAAAACCCTAATAGTAGGCATCTTGAGAGAAAGTCTCCTCATAATCAATTCCCTGAGTTTGTGCAAAGCCTTTTGCTACAAGCCTTGCCTTATACCTATTAATGGAACCATCAGAATTCTTCTTGAGTTTATAGACCCATCTTGAGCCTATTACCTTCATGGATGAAGTCTTGGGCACCAAATCCCAAGTGTTGTTTTCCTCGAGTGCTTCAATCTCTTCCTTCATTGCATGCTTCCATTCTGTTTTTGCTTTGGCCTCTTCAAATGATGATGGCTCCTCTTGGTTTATGTCCTGTGCTATGTAGATAGAATGCTTAGTTACTAATGAGGTGTCAAACCCATACCTTTCTGGTTTTTTCTTTTCCCTCATAGATCTTCTTAGGCCATGATGTGATGATTCTGCCTCATGTCCAAGTTCCTGCAATTTTGCTTTACCTTTAGACTTCCATGCTTTGATCTTTTCCATCTGACATTCTTCATCATCCTCTGAGGTGTCTTGTTCTTCAATCTTTGATTGTTCTCGACCAAGCTTTGGAAAATCTTCTTCAAGATCATATGGTAAATTGACCTTCCTGCATGAATCTTCATACCATGAATTGTTCTCATCAAAAACTACATCTCTGCTTACCAAGAATCCTTTGTTGGTAGGGTTGTATAACCTGTAGCCCTTTTGATTGTTGTCATATCCAATAAATACACACCTTTCTGCTTTTGGATCCATCTTGCCTCTAACCTGTGAAGGAACATGAGCAAAAGCAATACATCCAAAAATTTTACAATGATCTAAACTTGGTCTTCTTCCATTCCAAGCCTCATATGGAGTCATCCCATCAAGGGATTTTGAAGGCAACCTGTTAATCAAGTAAGTGGCTGTAGATACAGCCTCAGCCCATAAGTAATTAGGTAAATGCTTTTCATTTAACATAGACCTTGCAGCTTCAACAATTGTCCTATTCCTCCTTTCTGCCACTCCATTTTGCTTAGGAGTGTACCTTGTAGTTACCTCTCTTTTGATTCCTCTTTCTTGAAGAAAAGAATCAAACTCATGGGAGAAATATTCTCCCCCTCCATGTGACCTTAGCCTTTTTAGTGATTTACCTGTTTGATTCTCCACAAGAGCCAAATATCTTTTGAAACATGAAAAAACTTCATCTTTGTGTTTCATAAAGAATAGGATAGTCCATCTGCTGCAATCATCAATAAAGGAAACATAATACCTTGATCCTGATATTGAAGCTTCCTTGCTTGGTCCCCATACATCTGTATGAACCAACTCCAAGAGATCTCCATGCATATAACCTTTCTTCATGAATGGTAACCTGTGAGACTTTCCAAACTGACATGCACTACACTTATAAATCATATGTTGTTTTGACAAGTTAGGGAGTCCAAGTACACTTTGGTCCCTGCAAATTTGCTTTAATGACCTTTCACCAATATGTGCTAACCTTTTGTGCCATACTTCCAATTCTGTGAGTGTCTGACTACCATAATTAAAGAGAGCAATGTTTCTAGTGTCCTGTAATTCAAATGTGAACAATCTACCTGTCTTTTCACCTTTTGCAATTCTTCTGAATCCTTGACTTGGATCTTCAACAAATGCTCCTGCTTTTGTGAACCTGACTTGCAACCCTTTCTCTACTATCTGCCCAACACTTATCAAATTCTTTGTAATGGTAGGGACATAGAGTACCTTACTGAGTAGGTTGATGTTTCCATCAGGTGCTTTGACATTGCCTATTTTCTCCACAGGATGTTTTGTATCATCTCCTGTTTGTACCTCATGCTTATTCCTTGGATCTTCTAAATCTGATAGGAGTGCCACATTTCCTGCCACATGATTTGAACAACCTGAATCTATGTAGAAAACATGCTCATCAGATTTACCTTGTGGCATAGCCATGTTCATGATCAATAATGAATCCTCTTTGTTTGAGTCTTCTGTGTAGTTATTGTAGTCTCTTCTTCCTTTGTAGCCTCCTTGATAGTTTGAATGATTGTAGTTGTTGTAGTTGCCATGATAATTGTTGAACCTTCCTCTTGAGTAGCCATAACTTCCTCTATTGTATCCTCTGCCTCTTTGATTCCTGGAATTCCTAAAGCAATTTTCAGTCGTATGATTAGTTAACCCACAAATAGAACATGAGTTGGAGTCTTGGGATCTCCCCCTGCCTTGTCTACCTCCTCTTCCTCTACCTCTGCCATGTCTTCCTCTACCTGCATAGTTAGCTTGATATGTACCTGCTTCATCATCCACTTTCTTTGCCTTTCCTTTGTTATCTTTAGACTTGCTTTTATCCGTGTATAAAGCTGAAGATTGATTACCTTTAGAGCTTTCTCCATTTTTGATAAGCTTTGCCTCTTGAGTAAGTAATTGTCCAATGAGTGTGTTGAAATCAGGTACATGCATGTCCATGTACAAATCCATAGCTGTGGTGAATGCTTCCCACTTGTCATCTGCCTTCAAGCCATTGATGACCTGCCTTACAATTTGCTCTTCATCTATCACCTCTCCAATGCTTCCCAACTGATCTGCTATGTCCTTGAGCTTTGTGACAAAATCAGTCACATTTTGTTTGGGAGCCTTCTTGAGAGTTGTGAAATCCAGCCATAGTTGATGCTTCCTAGCTTTAGTACTTGAAGAAAAGAAAGCTTCAAGTGCATCCCACACTTCCTGAGATGTCTTACAACTTCTAATATGAGGCAACAAAAAATCTGAGATAGAGTTGAGGAGATAAGACCTTGCAAGTGCATCCTTGGAGCACCATGTGCTCAATCTTTCTTGCTCTTCTTGTGTTGGTTGACTTTTGTTCCTGAAACTTGGCATAACTTCATCTCCAGCCACATAACCATATAAACTTCTACCTTGGAGATAAGCTTCCATTCTTAATGACCAAGCTGAGTAGTTACCTCTGTCCAATTTGTCAATTGATGAAGGAAATCCATCTGCCATGTTGTCCAACCTTGCTCTGATACCACTGTGAAGAGATGGATAGGTATGTGTTGAAGATGAAGAGGTGTTGCAAAATCTTTGCTCTACACCAGCCAAATGAACTCCAGGAGTAGATGGTGGGCCCTTTTAGCTTGCCAATGGATGTATTAGACACCCTATGTACCTTGGAAGATCACTCTCAAAAAGATAGATCAAAACAGATAAGTTGGAGTTAGCTCAGAGGTGAAAACTTGCTATTCTTGGTTGATACACCTGTCCAGTGTTTTACATAATTCTCTGAGCACAGCAGCAATTAGATTAATTCCTCTTGGGGAAGGCTAGGTAGCTTAAAGAGCTAACTTTAGAGAGTAATCTCATCAAAAATAACAAACCACACACTGAGAATGACTTTTAACAAGTGATGACATCATCCCGATTTTCACGGGCTGCTACAGAAATAGACCAGTGAGTAGAAAAAGTAACATAACTCAAGATGTAAGAATTCAATGATCATGAAAATTTGTATGCTTATACTAGACAGTAAGCTGAATCCAACAAGCTTTAACTCACTGAATTTGGATGAGTAACCACTGAGGAATGACTCTGACAAGATGACTGAAAAAGTCGGGTACCTGACAGAGAAGTGAAGATGAACATACCCTGTTGACTTCAAATGAACATAACTGAAGATTCCAACATCCAAATGACATGAAAATTTGTGAGCATATATTAGACTTATAGAGCTAACTTTACCAAGTTAAATCACTGAAAATGATGAACCAAGTGCAGAGAAACAATCTCTGCAAACTGACTGAGAAAAACTGAAGTAATGGCAGTGAGTAGTACACATCACAAGAACATGGAAAGATGACCTCAAATAATCATAAAAATGAAACTATATTGCTTGTACAATACAATGACTTACTGATACATATGTGTGCTTTGTAATCACACCTTGAAATGGCATAAAGCTCAGCTCTTGGAGGTCTTCACATAGGTCTCTCTAACCACGACTAAAACTGCCATCTATTTATAGTTGAGTTTGGGAGGCTAACTTCCCTCAATCACTCTCCAATCAATCAATGATTGATTTGATTCTCTACCTACCACAAATCACGAATTCGTGGCTCCTCTTTCCATTCTTGATCATGTGGGCTCAACCACTTAAGATTCTCTTACTTTTACATTAATTAAACTCTTCAAAAGTTACAAGAGGTAGTTCACAAGTGAACTTTACATAGTCTTCATTTTGAAGCTTCTTTAATGACTTTGTGAGACTCAAGCCAATACTTAGGCTTGTCATAGACTTGCTCCAACAGCTCCCCCTCAAGCCAAGTATGCTTGAGGTCTTCAACCTTCCAAGATTACCTGCAAACCAATCATAGCCTTGAATTTGCAAAGCTTTGTACCATCCAATGCTTTAGTTAGAATATCTGCACATTGTTGATGAGTGGACACATATGATATTTGAATCTCCTTGCTTAGGATCTTCTCTCGTACATAATGATAATGAACTTCAATATGTTTAGTCCTTGCATGAAAAATAGGATTAGCAGCCAAGTGAATAGAACTCATATTGTCACCAAAAATAGTTGGAGTTCCAAACTCCAATCCAAGATCTTTGAACAATGTCTTCATCCACATAGCTTCTTGTGTAGCTATGGCAAGACCTCTATATTCAGCTTCAGTAGAAGAGAGAGCAACTGTGGGTTGCTTCTTGGATGACCATGAAATAAGCTTTGAACCTGCAAAGGTAAGATAACCTGAAGTGCTCCTTCTATCTTCCTTGGAGCCAGCCCAATCTGCATCAGAAAATAGCTTCAAACCTAAATCAGATACATAAGGATAGTAAAGTCCTTCATTTATGGTTCCTTTGAGATATTTGAGTAACCTTTTGGCAGCATCCATATGTGGTTTCCTTGGTGTGTGCATAAATTGGCTTAGCACACTCACACTGTAACATATATCTACTCTTGTCAATGTGGCATAGTTGAGACTACCCACTAGACTTTGATATGATGTGATGTCCTCTATGAGTTCACCTTCATGTGAGCTCAATTTGTGATTGACCTCCATTGGAGTACCTGCAATCTTACAATCTTGCATCTTGAATTTTGCCAACATGTCCTTAATGTACTTTCTTTGAGTGAGAAACAAACCATGATCTTTGTAGACAACTTCCAAGCCTAGGAAGTAGGTAAGTGAACCCAAATCACTTATCTTGAACTCTTCTCTCATCTGATCTTTGATCTTCTTCATACCATCTGCATCATTTCCTGTCAATATAATATCATCTACATATACACATAGGTAGATGACCTCGGAATTACTCTTTTTAATAAAGAGTGAAGGATCTGCTTTGCTTGGTTGAAAGCCTTTGTCCTGCAAGAATGAAACAAGCCTGAAATTCCAAGCTCTTGGAGCTTGCTTGAGACCATACAATGCTTTGTTAAGTTTACACACATAATCAGGATAAACTTGATTCTCAAAACCAGGTGGTTGTGCCATATATACCTCTTCTGTTATCCAACCATTCAAGAATGCATTCTTCACATCTAGTTGAAGTATCTTCCAATTCTTGGAAGAGGCAATACTAAGCAAAACCCTAATAGTAGGCATCTTGAGAGAAAGTCTCCTCATAATCAATTCCCTGAGTTTGTGCAAAGCCTTTTGCTACAAGCCTTGCCTTATACCTATTAATGGAACCATCAGAATTCTTCTTGAGTTTATAGACCCATCTTGAGCCTATTACCTTCATGGATGAAGTCTTGGGCACCAAATCCCAAGTGTTGTTTTCCTCGAGTGCTTCAATCTCTTCCTTCATTGCATGCTTCCATTCTGTTTTTGCTTTGGCCTCTTCAAATGATGATGGCTCCTCTTGGTTTATGTCCTGTGCTATGTAGATAGAATGCTTAGTTACTAATGAGGTGTCAAACCCATACCTTTCTGGTTTTTTCTTTTCCCTCATAGATCTTCTTAGGCCATGATGTGATGATTCTGCCTCATGTCCAAGTTCCTGCAATTTTGCTTTACCTTTAGACTTCCATGCTTTGATCTTTTCCATCTGACATTCTTCATCATCCTCTGAGGTGTCTTGTTCTTCAATCTTTGATTGTTCTCGACCAAGCTTTGGAAAATCTTCTTCAAGATCATATGGTAAATTGACCTTCCTGCATGAATCTTCATACCATGAATTGTTCTCATCAAAAACTACATCTCTGCTTACCAAGAATCCTTTGTTGGTAGGGTTGTATAACCTGTAGCCCTTTTGATTGTTGTCATATCCAATAAATACACACCTTTCTGCTTTTGGATCCATCTTGCCTCTAACCTGTGAAGGAACATGAGCAAAAGCAATACATCCAAAAATTTTACAATGATCTAAACTTGGTCTTCTTCCATTCCAAGCCTCATATGGAGTCATCCCATCAAGGGATTTTGAAGGCAACCTGTTAATCAAGTAAGTGGCTGTAGATACAGCCTCAGCCCATAAGTAATTAGGTAAATGCTTTTCATTTAACATAGACCTTGCAGCTTCAACAATTGTCCTATTCCTCCTTTCTGCCACTCCATTTTGCTTAGGAGTGTACCTTGTAGTTACCTCTCTTTTGATTCCTCTTTCTTGAAGAAAAGAATCAAACTCATGGGAGAAATATTCTCCCCCTCCATGTGACCTTAGCCTTTTTAGTGATTTACCTGTTTGATTCTCCACAAGAGCCAAATATCTTTTGAAACATGAAAAAACTTCATCTTTGTGTTTCATAAAGAATAGGATAGTCCATCTGCTGCAATCATCAATAAAGGAAACATAATACCTTGATCCTGATATTGAAGCTTCCTTGCTTGGTCCCCATACATCTGTATGAACCAACTCCAAGAGATCTCCATGCATATAACCTTTCTTCATGAATGGTAACCTGTGAGACTTTCCAAACTGACATGCACTACACTTATAAATCATATGTTGTTTTGACAAGTTAGGGAGTCCAAGTACACTTTGGTCCCTGCAAATTTGCTTTAATGACCTTTCACCAATATGTGCTAACCTTTTGTGCCATACTTCCAATTCTGTGAGTGTCTGACTACCATAATTAAACAGAGCAATGTTTCTAGTGTCCTGTAATTCAAATGTGAACAATCTACCTGTCTTTTCACCTTTTGCAATTCTTCTGAATCCTTGACTTGGATCTTCAACAAATGCTCCTGCTTTTGTGAACCTGACTTGCAACCCTTTCTCTACTATCTGCCCAACACTTATCAAATTCTTTGTAATGGTAGGGACATAGAGTACCTTACTGAGTAGGTTGATGTTTCCATCAGGTGCTTTGACATTGCCTATTTTCTCCACAGGATGTTTTGTATCATCTCCTGTTTGTACCTCATGCTTATTCCTTGGATCTTCTAAATCTGATAGGAGTGCCACATTTCCTGCCACATGATTTGAACAACCTGAATCTATGTAGAAAACATGCTCATCAGATTTACCTTGTGGCATAGCCATGTTCATGATCAATAATGAATCCTCTTTGTTTGAGTCTTCTGTGTAGTTATTGTAGTCTCTTCTTCCTTTGTAGCCTCCTTGATAGTTTGAATGATTGTAGTTGTTGTAGTTGCCATGATAATTGTTGAACCTTCCTCTTGAGTAGCCATAACTTCCTCTATTGTATCCTCTGCCTCTTTGATTCCTGGAATTCCTAAAGCAATTTTCAGTCGTATGATTAGTTAATCCACAAATAGAACATGAGTTGGAGTCTTGGGATCTCCCCCTGCCTTGTCTACCTCCTCTTCCTCTACCTCTGCCATGTCTTCCTCTACCTGCATAGTTAGCTTGATATGTACCTGCTTCATCATCCACTTTCTTTGCCTTTCCTTTGTTATCTTTAGACTTGCTTTTATCCGTGTATAAAGCTGAAGATTGATTACCTTTAGAGCTTTCTCCATTTTTGATAAGCTTTGCCTCTTGAGTAAGTAATTGTCCAATGAGTGTGTTGAAATCAGGTACATGCATGTCCATGTACAAATCCATAGCTGTGGTGAATGCTTCCCACTTGTCATCTGCCTTCAAGCCATTGATGACCTGCCTTACAATTTGCTCTTCATCTATCACCTCTCCAATGCTTCCCAACTGATCTGCTATGTCCTTGAGCTTTGTGACAAAATCAGTCACATTTTGTTTGGGAGCCTTCTTGAGAGTTGTGAAATCCAGCCATAGTTGATGCTTCCTAGCTTTAGTACTTGAAGAAAAGAAAGCTTCAAGTGCATCCCACACTTCCTGAGATGTCTTACAACTTCTAATATGAGGCAACAAAAAATCTGAGATAGAGTTGAGGAGATAAGACCTTGCAAGTGCATCCTTGGAGCACCATGTGCTCAATCTTTCTTGCTCTTCTTGTGTTGGTTGACTTTTGTTCCTGAAACTTGGCATAACTTCATCTCCAGCCACATAACCATATAAACTTCTACCTTGGAGATAAGCTTCCATTCTTAATGACCAAGCTGAGTAGTTACCTCTGTCCAATTTGTCAATTGATGAAGGAAATCCATCTGCCATGTTGTCCAACCTTGCTCTGATACCACTGTGAAGAGATGGATAGGTATGTGTTGAAGATGAAGAGGTGTTGCAAAATCTTTGCTCTACACCAGCCAAATGAACTCCAGGAGTAGATGGTGGGCCCTTTTAGCTTGCCAATGGATGTATTAGACACCCTATGTACCTTGGAAGATCACTCTCAAAAAGATAGATCAAAACAGATAAGTTGGAGTTAGCTCAGAGGTGAAAACTTGCTATTCTTGGTTGATACACCTGTCCAGTGTTTTACATAATTCTCTGAGCACAGCAGCAATTAGATTAATTCCTCTTGGGGAAGGCTAGGTAGCTTAAAGAGCTAACTTTAGAGAGTAATCTCATCAAAAATAACAAACCACACACTGAGAATGACTTTTAACAAGTGATGACATCATCCCGATTTTCACGGGCTGCTACAGAAATAGACCAGTGAGTAGAAAAAGTAACATAACTCAAGATGTAAGAATTCAATGATCATGAAAATTTGTATGCTTATACTAGACAGTAAGCTGAATCCAACAAGCTTTAAATCACTGAATTTGGATGAGTAACCACTGAGGAATGACTCTGACAAGATGACTGAAAAAGTCGGGTACCTGACAGAGAAGTGAAGATGAACATACCCTGTTGACTTCAAATGAACATAACTGAAGATTCCAACATCCAAATGACATGAAAATTTGTGAGCATATAGTAGACTTATAGAGCTAACTTTACCAAGTTAAATCACTGAAAATGATGAACCAAGTGCAGAGAAACAATCTCTGCAAGCTGACTGAGAAAAACTGAAGTAATGGCAGTGAGTAGTACACATCACAAGAACATGGAAAGATGACCTCAAATAATCATAAAAATGAAACTATATTGCTTGTACAATACAATGACTTACTGATACATATGTGTGCTTTGTAATCACACCTTGAAATGGCATAAAGCTCAGCTCTTGGAGGTCTTCACATAGGTCTCTCTAACCACGACTAAAACTGCCATCTATTTATAGTTGAGTTTGGGAGGCTAACTTCCCTCAATCACTCTCCAATCAATCAATGATTGATTTGATTCTCTACCTACCACAAATCACGAATTCGTGGCTCCTCTTTCCATTCTTGATCATGTGGGCTCAACCACTTAAGATTCTCTTACTTTTACATTAAGTAAACTCTTCAAAAGTTACAAGAGGTAGTTCACAAGTGAACTTTACATAGTCTTCATTTTGAAGCTTCTTTAATGACTTTGTGAGACTCAAGCCAATACTTAGGCTTGTCATAGACTTGCTCCAACACTAGTCTACACATTGAAGCAACACGCACGGAAACTAGAGAAAAGAGGCTATGGACCAATGATTATCAATAGGATATCCACAAGTGGAGCAGTACAACTAGCCACTCTAGAAGGAGACGTACTACCAAGTGTTGAAGCTCAAAGTCAAGGACAAAGCATGGAAGCACATCAAAAGGTGGACACACAAGGAAAGGGAGCAAGTAGGGAGCTCCAAGAAGTGTATGTCAAATTTTCAGAAGAATTCCCTACAAAAATAGTGATTTTCATCACTAAAAACCATTGTAAATACCATTATCTATTTTTAGTAACTCCATTTTGTTCAAGCCGAGGAGTCCTCGAGCTTGAGGACTATTAGAAGTACCATCGTACCAATTTTCATAATTTTTAAACTTCGTTTGAGCCCTCAAATAAGCCCTGGAACCTAATTTTTAACTAGGCTAACACTAGGTCTGGACAGGGCCAAAACTAGTCAAAAAACTATAAAAAGAGCTAGAGAGCTCATTTTTGGGGTTGGCTTGTTAGAGAATAGAGCTTTTTCAAGAGAACTCTTTTGCAATCTAAGCTTTCCATTGTTCCTCTCTTTGATCTTACTTTGTGCGCGTGTGTGTGTATGTGTGTGCATGTTTGTGTGCTTTCACTCACGCACTTGTGCCTACACGTGCTCGTGGTCTTCATACCGGTCCTCACGTCTCCGCGGATTGACAAGTAAAGGAGGTGGTGCTTACGCTTGAGCTACACCAAATTTTGGCGCCGTTGCCGGGGAGAGAGCTTCGAGGACGAGCGTTGTGATGGTAAGATCGTAGATTTGCGACGTTGGAAGGTAAAAAAACTGTCATTTCAGTTCATTTTCTGTTTTTTCCTCTTCATCTTCATCATCATCATCATCTCCACCTTCTTCCACCTTCTTCTTCATAGAAAATTCTTGTTTTTTAGTGCATTTTCACCATCTTCATACCATTTTTCATGCATTATTGTGTGGGAAGGAGTTAGGAGAAGCAAGGGAGAGCAAGCGCTGTGTTTTTTTCATGATTTTTTGCTCATACGGAGCTCGCCATAGCCGGCGCTCAGAAATTTGAATTTCCCGCCAAAAAACGCGATTCTGTGATGAAAATCGCGATTCTGTGAAAATTCAAAATTTTTGAAAAATCACGATTTTCTGTTTTCCCGCCTAAAAGTTGGCTGAAAAAATCACGATTCTGTGGTCATTCTCAGAATCGCGATTCTATGATTGTGCTCAAAATCGCGATTTTCATATCAAAAGAAACACGATTTTCAGCGGGCTCAAAATCGCGATTATCACAAATCACGATTTCAACTAAGTGGTCATCTTTTACTAAGTTCAGACACAAGTGATTCAGAAATGTCTTTTAGTATGGGAAAACCTGCAGGTGGCTCAGAGACTGCCCATCTACAAACACCAGAAGGTCCCTATAAGACACAGTTGGAATATATTCAGACCAACCAATTAGGTGCTCGCATCTATGAGGATGGTCTGAGGCGATCAGTGGTCCAACTCAAAAATCCAGATCAATCCTTTGGACTTGAACACCCGGTGGTCAAGTTCGAAGAGGGTTCATACATTGATAAGGAAGGAACCATGTACGTGGTCACCAACCTACCAGATAGGACTGATGAGTTTGGAAATGTCATTCCTGAGAATGAAATAGGAGACCTAGAACAAGGAAACGTAGGACAAGGACCCCAGACTCCTAGAGGTAAGTCAGTTTTGACCCGAGTGATCACTCCGGACTGGATCCCTCAAGACAACAAAAGCATAGAACTATTTTTGAATAGAGAAACAGAGGAAGCCTTTTGGAGGTTCAAGCCAGATCAACCTAGCCAATTGGGCATAGTTATCATCTATGAATTCAAAGATCCTGAGATACCAGGCAAAGTTGTCTACCTGGATAACACATCAGAGAAAATTTTCTTGGTAACAGAACATGATAGACATGCATATACTTGGAAGAATGAATTGATTTTCCCCCCACCAAGATCCAATGTTTCCCATGGCCTCCAAGGAGTAGGATCATCCCACGCTCATGAAGCCCAGAGAGAAAGAACTAGAGAGAGACCTGAGGTAAGTTTTGCACACACCGTGGGCAGGAATAGATCAGGATTTGAAAATGAAAGACCTGAAAAAGAGAGACATCAAGCACATAGGCAAAAAAGAGATGAACATGATTTTCCATTGCCTAGACCCCGAGAGCACCCAAGAACCCTTAGACCCACTCAAGTGATCAAGGCAATGAAGAATTATTTTGACGGGTCAGGAGATCCTTATGATCATGTGGCTGAGTTCAAACAAGTGTTAAGAGCTGAACAGGTTGAGGATTTATTCACCCAATACGAGGCATTTGGTTTGACTCTTAAGGGCACTGCCTTGGCTTGGTTTCAACCATTGAGTAGTCGCAACTATCGCGATATAGGTCAACTGCTAGACGAATTCATTGTAGAATTTTCCAAGAGTGGTATCAGGCATAACACATCGTCCCTGATCCACAGTTTCAAGCAGACACCCCAAGAAACAGTGCGACTAGCAGGTAGAAGGTTCAGACAGTACCTAGAAAGATGCCCTACTCCAGAGTTACCCACACCAGCTAAACAAGTGGCTTTGTTCTTAGATGGCTTACTGAGCACAAAATTAAGATCATATGTGTACTTGAAAGAGCCTAGATCCATAGAAGAGTGCGTGCGGACGTGCATCGACATAGAAGATAACTTGGGTGAGGAGTTAGGATTGTCCAAACTCTACAAAGATTCGGATAATTCTACTAGTCATACTTCAAAGATCTCCACAGAAATAGAAGAGATAGCTGAGCAAGTTGCCAAGAAACTGGGAGTCCAAAATAAACAAACACAGAGAGTCACTCCAGTGAATCGGTGTTATACTTGTGGGGGCGACCACATGGCTAATGTATGCCCAATGCAAAACCAAAACATTAGAGAAAGGAATGCTCCATATTGCACTATTGAGAGAAAATACACAAACCACACGGCTCAAGATTGTCCCTACAATAGGCAGGCTGTTAGACAGAATTATCAGCAATCTTACCCACAAGGTAGGTATCAGAACCAATACCAACAGCCATATTATAGACCACAACAGCAATATCAGGTACCATATAGGCCACAACCTGTCTTGGGAAACCAACCACCAGCTCCAACCAACGTGATTCCAGTCAAATATGCTGTGGGAGAGGAAAATCCAAATAGAGCATTGGTGCCCCTAACCCCATGGATACCAGATAATGATTCTCATGCTCATAGTTCAGACTACTCCCATGAAGGTAGTCCACATGCGTATTACACAGAGTCACCTGAACATAGCGAGATTTACTCGTATCAATATGAGGCACCACCTATGGAGCAAAATTAGGAGCCAGAATACTCCAATGTCATGTACACAAATCCTAACCCTAGGCCCCAATTGAGACAAATGAGACCACAAGCCCCTAGAGGATCTTGTTTTAGATGTCAAGGTGATCATTTCATTCGTGACTGTCCCCACCCATCATCTCCGAATCAAGGACAGGCTATCACAATACAGGCTTTTTGCCCTGATTGTGGCAAAGACCATCTCCCTAGAGATTGTCCAAGAAACCCCTCCAGTGCACCCAAGATTACACCCATTAATGTGGTAGGCTTTGTAGCGGATTCAAGTTCAAGTAGCAGTAATGTGGCACCTATACAGGCAGTCACTAGAGCACAAGCCTTACAACAGGATAAACCAACAGAACAATCAGAGTCGAGTGAATCAGGAGAGCCTAGTAAGAGGAAAACAAGAACATGGAAGGATACCAGAGAGAAGGCCAATCTCAAGTGGAATAAAAAGTTATCGGAACTAGAAGAAAGCTTAAAAGAAGCGAAAACAAAAATAGAAGACATTGCATCTCAAAGCCCCTCGCATGCCGAAACTCCATCCACTCCACCTCATCCCACCCCACCACCCATTGTAAATAGACCGCAACCAGGTCTGTTCTTGCAGATCCAACCCCAGAAGGCTTGGACATGATGTTCAAGGCCTACCAGGCTCGACTTCAAGAAGGGCCTACAGCTGCAAACCTAGACAAGAGTTACCCTAGAGCGGACTTAGAGATTGAACGGATGAAAATGTGCATGAAAATGGTAGAACAAGCTCAAGCTATACTTGAGACTAGTCAAAAGTTCAATCAGACAAACTCTGTCAAAGGGGATTTGCATTTCCAGGGCTTACTAGAACGATTAGAGCAGTTGGTAAACAAACCACAAGTTTCTTTACCTCCACAGGCTCAACCAGTTATTGAAAGAGGAAGCTCACTACCAATGGGAGCTTATGTTCCTAATTCCACGGATCCAGGAATACCTCCTTCAATTCAACAGTACTCTCAAGAATTCTTGCGGGAAATACAAGAAGAGAAATGGGCCAAGGAGAAGGGTAATTCCCCTCCTATTCCTGAGATTGATGATCTTCATGATCAATTTCCCCAAGACATTCCATCTATTTACGAAGATGAAGTAGAACAACAAGAAGACGAAAGGTTAGATTTTGAATCTAATACCTTAGAAGAACTGCCTCAATTTTCAGGCCCATGGGAATCTGAATCTCTCCAGATTAGAGCTCCCACAATACTAGTAAGAAATGAAGACTCAGTGGTTCCAAGGAACACGGATGTCGTGAAGAACACTAAGGTTCAGTGTCATCTCACTGTAGAAGAGCTGCTCAAAGCAAAACCTGAGCTTTGGAATCATGTGAAGGATCAGGTTCTAGAACTTGATTCCAACATGCCAAAAGCACGCTCCAAGCAAAGGGTACCAGAGATACCTCTAGACAAAATAGGGGACATGTGTGAGGGTGAAGAAGGTAATACTTATCTTCCAATCACCTACCAAGGTTACACAACCAAAGCAATCATAGATTCAGGTGCTGGTGTTGCTATTGCGACCACCTCCTTGTGGAAGCAATGGGGCAAGCCCACATTAAGACCAACTAGAATGAAGCTTCAAATGGTTGATGGTCATTTTGAAAGACCTCTAGGATTTCTAGAAGGGATCACTCTAACCACTTGTGGTGTAGAGTTTGAGCACACATTTGCTATATGTGACTTTGAGAAAAATAATGTCTATGAGATGATCCTAGGAAGACCCTTCCTACGACAATTGCAAATAGTACAGGATTGGGGAACTAACTCCTTGTACTTACAGCACTTAGGGGTCACCACCACGGTCAATTTGAAGGATTACACCTTCAGAGATGTACCACCCCTACAGTGGAATTCTATCCACAAAGTGAAAGAAGATTCCATCTCTCTGCATTCTGAAAGTTCACCTGATCCATCATGGCTGCATGAAGATACTCATTTGTGGATGTGCAAGGTCGCAAAGGAAGAGGAAAAACGTTTAAAGGCAAGAGAAGAAGGAACTTCGCTAGGAGATAGACCAGTTAGAGACCCAGCCTACACACCGATGATCTTTCCAGATGAGGAATTTGAGCCTCATGGCTGGCCAGAAATCTTAGCCACCATGGACATTGCCGTCAATGAAGAACAATGGACACCTCATTGTGATGAGGAGGGTTATGATATCTCAGTGTTCATGTGTCAACCCTTGCTAGAAGAATGTGACCCTAGTGATGTCATAGAAGAAGAAGAGAATGACGATGATCTGGAGTCTATTGTGATGGATAGTTGCTTTAACTCAGAGCAGCACTATCTAGAAGATATAGGAGTGTTCACCCAGAAAGAAGAAGAACCTCTCACAAGTATTAAAACAGTAAACTCAAAGGATGGAAGTGAGAGTAGTCAAAAGAAAAAGAAAAGAAAAGCAGTGAAACAAGAAGAGGAGGAATCATTGTTTGAAGTACCAGAAAACTTCAAGAAATATGAAGTTGACGACCGCAAAATTTTGGTACGAATGCCTAAGAGAGAGGCCATCATAGGAGAATCATATGATAATAAAGAAAAGACCAAGAAGATTGTAGTGACCATCGAAGAGAATGAAGAGAGATGCACATATATAGGAGATGACCTAAGTGCAAGAGAAGAAATGGAGCTCATAGCTCTATTAAGGGAATATAGGGATGTGTTTGCATGGCACTATGGAGACTTGAAAGGGGTAGATCCAAGAATTTGCTCTCATACTATCCCCATGACTGCTGATGCTAAGCCCACCAAACAGAAGCCCTACACATATAATGATACCTATGCAGCCAAAATAAAAGAAGAAATTGATAGGTTGATTGAAACTGGATTCATCTATGAGATTGAGCATACCGAATGGGTGTCCCCCATTGTTGTGGTACCCAAGAAGAACGGGAAGTTGCGAGTGTGTGTTAACCTTAAAAAAGTTAATGCCGCTACGATTAGAGATAGTTATCCACTTCCAATCACAGAACACCTATTGGAGCGTGTTGCAGGCAAGGAAGTTTATAGCTTCCTTGATGGATTTTCAGGTTACAATCAAGTAGCCATTGCCCCAGAAGATCAACACAAAACAGCTTTTGCTACAGAGTGGGGAATCTTTGCATTTCGTGTGATGCCATTTGGGCTCACCAATGCACCTACAACATCCCAAAGGCTCATGTGTCATGTCTTCAAAGAGTTCTTGCGAAAGAGCTTAGAAGTGTATGTGGATGATTTATGTGCTCATTCCCAAGAAAGAAGGTTTCACATCCTTGAGCTCAGACAAATCTTCAACAAGTGTAGAGAATATCGAGTGTGTCTGAACCCAGAAAAGTGTGTGTTTATGGTGCGTCAAGGTAAAATCTTAGGTCATATTTTTTCTAAGAATGGAATCTCAACATATGAAGATAAGGTACGAGCCATAGCGGAGCTACCAAGGCCAAGGAATATTAAAGAGGTACAAGCCTTTATGGGCCATTGTGGATACTACCGTAGGTTTATCCACATGTACGCGATCATAGCTAGACCCCTTTATGCCTTGTTGTCTAATTTTGAGTGGAACGACGAATGCGAGAATTCTTTCAACGAACTGAAGAAACGTTTGTGCACGGCACCAATACTCACCACTCCTGATTGGAATAAACCATTCCATGTCCATGTGGATGCATCCAATCATGCCATAGGATGTGTGCTAGCACAACCCACAAGTGAAGGAAACTTAGATTTGCCCATAGCATATGCTAGTAGACAGCTCACTGCAGCTGAACGGAACTATACCACAACTGAGCGAGAGGGCTTAGGCATGGTATATGCTGTGAAGAAGTTTAGACACTATTTATTGGCCAACAAGTTCAAGTTTTTTACTGATCATCAAGCTTTGTTATATTTGGTCAATAAACCTTGCAATACTGGACGCTTAGTAAGATGGTTCCTCTTACTAATGGAATATGACTTTGAAGTTGTTGTCAGGAAAGGTAGAACCCACCTTCGGGCAGATCACCTTTCTCGCATCACTTCAGGAGAGTCACCGCAAGGAGTGTCTGATGAATTACCCGATGCTTATCTGTTCAATTTAGAAGTTGTTCCTAAATGGGCAAATAAGTTGGTACCAGTCCTAACCTTTGGCCCTGCAAATAAGAATGTGAAAACATCACAAGAAGAAATTGTAAAATCACAAAAATATCACATATTAGCAGGAAGCATGTACAAACAAGATACTGAGGGTGTATTAGCTTGTTGTGTGGAGGATGATGAACATAGTAGTTGGTTGCAACAAGCCCATGAAGGAATGCTAGGAAATCACTATTCTAAACAACGAACATTGCAGAATCTAAAGCGTTTAGGAGTGTATTGGCCTAGCATGGACAAAGAAATACATGAGTGGATTAAGAATTGTCCAAGGTGCAGAGAGAGACCCCCAGTGGAGCATGCGACCCTTTATCAAGTGTCATTAATTCCAGATTGGAGTGCTCCATTGGTAGAGTTTATGAGATCAGGAAGATTACCCAAAGAGGCTAGTCTAGCAAGAAGACGACGCATGGAGCAAGAGGCTCAAGGCTATGCCTTAGTAGGGGACAACCTATACCGAAGAGGCAAAGATGGTTACTTAAGACTATGCGTTCATGAATCAGACTATTTAAAGGTCTTAGAGACTATACACAGCGGTGTTGCAGGTGGACATTTTGGTCCTGACCGAGTGATCAAGACCATTCTATTCTCAGGACTTTGGTGGCCCACTCTTCATATGGACGCACATACCTATGTGAAGAAATGTGACACATGCCAACGTGCACAATATCCAGTGAGAAAAGACGAGATGCCCTTGAGGCCAATGATGGGAGGACGTGCATTTTCGAAGTGGGGCATAGACTTCATAGGTCCTATTAACCCCCCAGCTAGAAACTCCCATGCAGAGTACATCATTGTAGCCACAGATTACCTTACAAAGTGGGTAGAAGTCAAAGCCACAACAAAGAATGATGCTCAGACTACGGCTAAGTTCTTATTCGAGAATGTGTTCACGAGATATGGACTACCAATAGAGTTGGTGAGCGATAGAGGCACACACTTCTTGAATGAAGTCATTGAAAATCTTCTCCAAGAATTCTTGGTGATACATAAGAAATCTGCCCCCTATCACCCACAAGCCAACGGACAAGCCGAGAGTACCAATAAGATCCTCTGTAACGTATTGACAAAACTGGTCATGGGGAGTGTGTGAGCATATGTCAGGATCTACACCTTTCAAATCCTTGTAGCTCCAAGCGAATACATCTTTGTATTCTCTTAGCAAAGCTATCAACTCTTGCTCTTCCTCTTCTGTCAGGTCATGTCCTATGTAAGTGCAACTTTCTTCTCCTTCTTCTATGGCTACAACTATTTTCTTGGTGGTTTCTTTGTTATCATAGGCCTCTCCTGATTGAGCCTCACATTTAGGCATTCTTACCATGACTCTTCTATCATCTATTTCATACTGCTTAAAATTTTCAAGGACCTCAAACAAAGATTCTTCTTCTTCTGGTGTGACTTCTTTCTTCTTCCTCTTCATGCCTTCACTCTTGGCGGCCACTTGTGTGGTTAACCTCACTTCTTTTACAAGCTGAGGATGAACTTCTACTTCATGGAAGTATTCTTCATCTGATGCAAAAGGCGGTTCCATGATGATTGACTCTAAATCAGAGTCACTTGCATCCTCGAATGCATCAATGCTAGGTTCACATTCTTCCAGAATCGAATCTGCCATGATTGGCTTTATGGAGAAAATTGAAATGTCATAGCCATCCTCATCACAGTGGGGTGTCCATTGTTCTTCATTGATGGCTACATCCATTGTTGCTAAAGTTTCTACCCAGCCATGAGGTTCAAATTCCTCGTAATGGAATACTATAGGTGCATAGGCCGGGTCTTGAGTTGATCTATGTGTTTCCTTTGCACCTACCTCTCTGGCTTTTTCTCTCTTCTCTTCTTCTACTGCCACTTTGCACATCCATAAGTGGGTGTCTTCATGCATCCATGAGGATCCTGATCCTATGGAATGCACTGATTCTGTATCATCTTTGGCTCTATGGATGGGATTCCATTGGATGGGGGGTACATCCCTATGAGAGTAATCTTTGAGATTGACTTTGGTCATGACACCTAAGTGTTGCAAATATAAGGAATTGGTGCCCCAATTCTGTACCGCTTGCAACTGCCACATAAATGGTCTTCCCAAAATCATCTGATAGGCCTGGTTCTTGCTAAAGTCATAGATAGCAAATGTGTGTTCAAACTCTACACCACATGTAGTGAGAGTTATTCCTTCTAGCAGTCCTAAGGGTCTCTCAATGTGACCATCAGCCATCTGCAATTTCATTCTCGTTGGTCTGAGTGATGGCTTGCCCCAACACTTCCATAGGGAAGTGGTAGCAATTGCAACTCCTGCACCCGAATCCGAAATTGCCTTGGTTGTGTATCCTTGATGGGTGATGGGAAGATAGGTGTTTCCTTCTTCTCCTTCACTCATATCTCCTATCTTGTCCAAAGGTATTTCTGGCAACGTTCTATGAGAACCTACCTAGGAGCGAGGTTTTGCTACTTCTGGCACTTGATTGGCTACATGTTTCCATAGTTCCGGCCTAACCTTGAGCAGCTCTTATAAAGTGAGGTTGCACAACACTTTAGTGTTCTTTACTACCTCTGTATTCCTAGGTATGACCGAGTCTTCATTTCGTACCATGATTGTGGGTGCTCTCATACAAGTAGACTTAGCTTCCCATGGGCCTGTTATTGAAAGTTTTTAAGCTCAAGAGTGTGGGAACATGCCCCAAATTGAACCTTCCACATCATCCACAATCAAAGGAGGCTGATTTCCACGAGTTGGAGGCATCCAATTATGCCCATAATGGAAAGAAGTTGATTAGAGAAGATTTAGCTCACCTCTTGATGTGATTGGACCTCACTTTTGACATGTATATGCTTTTGATTGGTTAAAGAGGTTAGTATGTGGTCTTTAAAACCTCTAATGAGTTGTATTATGACTTAGAGTCGTGGCAATACGTGCCCAAGCTGCCCCCTTGCTTAAGCACACCCCCTACTAGCTTTTCTCTGCATCTTTTGCAGAAATTTCACTTTTACACACTCTATCTATCTAGATGTTTTTGGTAGACCCCCCCGGTCTTGTAATTGTTGTTTCTCCTTCATCCGGAATCCATTTGCAATGATTTTTGTCTTGTTGGAAAGCTTATAAATTCTAGCTTATCTGTTATAAGTCTCAGCTTCAGTGCCTGCACATGTGCAGAGAAACGTCCAGAACAGTGTCTGTCTAGATAGCTCATACTCTGTGAAGAGATCAAGTTATCTGTTTTGTTGCAGCTGGTTGAGGCATCCTCCAGTATCTAAATGGAGTGATTTTACTCTCATTTGAAAGCTCTTAAAGTCTAGTTTATGCCTGCAAAATTTCATTTTCATTCTCTGCATATACTCAGAGAAACGTAGAAAATACAGAACCTATGTCAGGATCCTAGGAGGGTTCATTTGCTTTTGTTGTGCACATAGGAGTGTTTATCCTCCAACAGTGGTATCAGAGCTATACGTGGAGTATCAAAGAGAGAAGAAGGAGCTATTGAAGTGAAGTAAAGACTTCATCGAAGTTTGAAGGAAGGAAGCAAAGAACGGGCACGTCAACAACAAGGGGAAGCAAATACATCATCAAATCAAAGACGAAGCTTCATCAAGAGGAGTAGCTCTATTTTTTTAGGTAAAAGACATCCTTTTCAACTTAATTGCATCAAGGGGGAGGTTCAAAAGAGTTAGGAGGCAGCATGGCTGATCTCAATGCTCAGATTCAGAAGCTCGAAAAAGGAAACTACCAACCGTGGCGATTTAGAATAAGCAATTTTTTTATGGGGAAAGGTTTGTGGGGACATGAGTGGTGGAGGCCAAAACCCTACATAGATGAGGTAAATCCAACCAATGACCAGAGAAGAGCAGTAAGAGAGTGGGATGAAAGGGACAAAAGGGTCATTTTCATTTTATCTCAGCATATTAGCAACTCTATGGTAGGGCATATTCAAGATTTGGATACATCGAAGAAGGTGTGGGAGTGCTTGGAGAGATTGTATTCAACCTCCACAAAAGCTAGAAAAATTCAGCTCAAGAATGAGCTAAATAATCTTAGGAAAAGCCCCTCTCAAGGTGCTAATGATTACATATTAAAGGTTAAAGAGCTTGCAGATGCACTAGGGTCAATCGGTTGTGCCCTAGATGATGAAGATCTTGTCGCCCACACCCTAAATGGACTTAGGGATGATGAAAAATGGAGGGCTTTCACAACTTCAGTGTATGTAAGGGACTCTCTTCCTGATTTTGATCAACTAATCACTTTCATGGTGATAGAGGAGATGAACCTTGGTGGGCATAATGCCAAGGATAGCCAAGGGCAATTGTTGTATGCAGGTAGAGGAAGAGGAAGACACAACCGAGGTGCTACAAGAGGAAGAGGAAGATATCAAAGCAACCAAGGAGGCCAAGGACAACAAGAAAATGCACGTCAAAGAGGTGGAAGAGCCACAAATAGAGGAAGAGGTGGAAGATATGGTGGAAGAGGACACACCACTTCAAATGGATGCTTTGTATGCGGTAAGCCCGGTCATTTTGCAAATGAATGCTATCATAGAGCTCAAAGACAAGGGAATCAAAGCAACAACAACAATTATAGAGGGCAAGGTAATTATGCAAACACATCATCCAGCCAAGGGAATGATTATTTACTTGCCATGAGGTATGGTGAAGATACAACTCAAGCTAGTGAAGATGTATGGTATGTAGACAGTGGATGTAGCAATCATATGTCATGTCGAAAGGAGTTTTTTAGTAATTTGCAGGTCCCAAAGCATCAAGGGCATGTGGAAACAGGTGATAACTCAGAGCATGTCATTCAACATGTGGGAGATATCAGTTTGGAAGGAAATCAAAGAGCAAAGTGCTTATCAGAGGTATTACATGTCCCTACTATTACCAAAAACTTGATTTCGGTAGGCCAAATGGTAGAAAAAGGCTATCAAGTTAGGTTCAATGAAAGAGGATGTTTTGTTGAGGATCGAAGGGCAGGTTTCAAGCTCATAGAAAAAGGAAAAAAGCAAGGGAGAATGTTCACAATGGACATAAACCAGCCACACCATTCAATGTATGTCACATATGGAGACAAGAGGATAGCAGATTTGGATCTATGGCATAAACGAATAGGTCACATCAACCTACAAAAGCTCAAGGATATGCAAAGGAGGAGCTTGGTAAGAGGCCTACCAAATGTTGCATGAAATTCGTGTAGCTTGCCAACAAGGAAAACAATCAAGGCTGCCCTTCAAGAAGAGTACCTATTTAAGTGCAAATGTTTTAGACCTCATTCACACGGATGTTTGGGGTCCAACAAGAGAAGCATCCCTTGCTCGAAACAGGTATTTTGTAACCTTCATTGATGACTTTTCAAGAAAAGTGTGGTTGTGTTGCATTAGAAACAAATCAGATGTGTTCCACTACTTCAAGAAATTCAAAGCACAGGTGGAGAAGGAATCTGGCAAGTTTATCAAAACTTTGAGATCCGATGGAGGGGGAGAGTACTTCTCCCATGAATTTTCTGAATTTTTTCAGGTCAATGGCATCAAAAGACAATTTACATGCAGGTATACCCCTCAACAAAATGGGGTAGCAGAGAGAAAGAACAGACACATAGCAGAGGTAGCAAGGTGTATGCTCAACGAAATGAATATGCCGCATTGTTATTGGGGAGAGGCTACATATACAGCCACATACATCATGAATAGATGTCCTACATCAGGTATACATCATCTAACCCCTGAGGAAGCATGGAGTGGAAGAAAACCTTGCATTTCACATCTTAGAATCTTTGGTTGTATATGCTATGTACATGTACCTCAAGAGTTGAGGTCAAAGTTAGATGCCAAATCTGAAAGGTGTATTTTTTTGGGATATTCTATGGAACAAAAGGGGTATAAATGCTATAATCCCATCACCAAGGAGCTGAAGGTAAGTAGGGATGTTGTCTTTGATGAGTTGAAGCCTTTGTATGTATGCACAAGTCCATTGCAGGTTGAAGACATAGGTGAGACAGATTTGAAGAATGATGATAGAGTTCAAGAAAGCATGGATTTAAGTGGTCCAAGCAACTCATGCAACACAAGGACACCCTCACCATGGAGTGGAAGGCTTAGGGAAAGAGAGACCAGCTCTGAAGAAAGCAAAGTCAAAGGCAAAGAGAAGATTTTAGTTGAAGAAGGAAGCTATGTGGACGAGAGCATGTTGGAAGATGAAGAGATAGAAGAAATTCAAACTCCAGGAGTGGCAAAACAAAGAAAGAAGATGGCAACCACACCAAAAGGAAGTGAAAGAAGGTCTTCAAGAGTAAGATATCCAGTACAAAGGTTAACATATGATAATTTCTTTGCATAGCATTATGCATACATGACTCATGTAATCAAGGACAAAGAACCAACTAATTATGAGGAAGCTAAGGATTGCAAGGAATGGCAAGAGGCAATGAAGGAAGAGCTCAAAGCACTTGATGAGAACCATACTTGGAGCTTGGTACCAGCTCAAGAAGGCATGAAGTGATAGGTAATAAGTGGGTTTACAAAATTAAAAGAAATTCAGATGGTTCCATTGCTAGGTACAAAGCAAGGTTGGTGGCGAAAGGCTTCTCCCAAAGCTACGGGATAGATTATGATGAAACTTTCAGCCCCATAGCCAAGATGCCAACAATTAGGACTTTGATTGCAGGGGCCACATCAAGGAAATGGAGCTTATATCAGTTGGATGTGAAGAATGCCTTCCTCAATGGAGAGCTTGAAGAAGTAGTCTACATGAGCCAACCTCAAGGATTTGCTAGTATGAGGTACCCAAATCATGTTTGCAAGCTAAGGAAAGCACTATATGGACTAAAGCAAGCCCCAAGGGCCTAGAATCAGAGAAAGAAAGTGCCTGGATCTGCAACACTTTCTTTGTATCAAGTTGTGGATACAAAGAAAGTGTTGCAGATCCATCACTTTACATGAAGAAGCAAGGAGACAAGACGGTATACATATGCATCTATGTGGACGATTTGATCATCACAGGAAGTGATATTGTAGGTATTAAAGATATCAAATCAAAGCCAGGGAAGGAGTTCAAGATATCTGATCTTGGAACACTAAAGTACTTCTTGGGAATAGAGGTAATCTATGCACACAATGGCATCTTCTTGATTCAAAGAAAATACTTGTTGGATGCTTTCTCAGCCCATGGAGCCCAATACAAAGTTGGTTGCAGGTCAAGGAGAGGCTATACAAGATATAACACTATATAGAAGCATAATTGGTTCATTAATTTATGCTACATTCACTAGACCTGATCTTGCATATGTAGTAGGTGTTCTCTCTCAATTTTTGCATGCACCTACTCATGATCATCTTATGGCGGCTAGAAAGGTGCTTCGTTACATCAAGCACACCATCAACCAAGGTCTATTTTACTCATATGATGCTGATCTAAATGTCAAAGGATATAGTGATGCTGATTGGGCAGGTAGCAAGGATGATCGAAGGAGTACATCGGGTTATGTTTTCATGATAGGTACAAAAGTGATCTCTTGGAGCTCTAAGAAGCAACCTACGGTTGCTCTTTCATCCACAGGCTGAGTACAGAGGTTTAGCATTGGCTACATGTGAGCTATTATGGCTTAAGAAGCTACTTAAGGACTTGGAAGTAGAAGTGGAGGAGTTTCCTCTTTATGGAGACAACATTTCAAGCATCTATCTAGCTAACAATCCCATGTTTCATGCAAGGAGCAAGCACATAGAGGTTCATTACCACTTTGTTAGAGAAAAGGTGATGGCAAAAGAGCTAGATATAAGGTATGTGAACACTAAAATGCAGGTTGCAGACATGATGACAAAGTTTCTTGAAGGTACAAAGCTTAGAGGATTCAAGGAAGCTATCAACATAAGAGACATAGGCTGAAGCAACGAAAGGAAAAGACTTGAGCTTGAGGGGGAGTGTTGAAAGTTTTTCAAGCTCAAGAGTGTGGGAACATGCCCCAAATTGAACCTTCCACATCATCCACAATCAAAGGAGGCTGATTTCCACGAGTTGGAGGCATCCAATTATGCCATAATGGAAAGAAGTTGATTAGAGAAGATTTAGCTCACCTCTTGATGTGATTGGACCTCACTTTTGACATGTATATGCTTTTGATTGGTTAAAGAGGTTAGTATGTGGTCTTTAAAACCTCTAATGAGTTGTATTATGACTTAGAGTCGTGGAAATATGTGCCCAAGCTGCCCCCTCGCTTAAGCACACCCCCTACTAGATGTTCTCTGCATATTTTGCAGAAATTTCACTTTTACACACTCTATCTATCTAGATGTTTTTGGTAGACCCCCCGGTCTTGTAATTGTTGTTTCTCCTTTATCCGGAATTCATTTGCAATGATTTTTGTCTTGTTGGAAATCTTATAAATTCTAGTTTGTCTGGTATAAGTCTCAGGTTCAGTGCCTGCACATGTGCAGAGAAATGTCCAGAACAGTGTCTGTCTAGTTAGCTCATACTCTGTGAAGAGATCAAGTTATCTGTTTTGTTGCAGCTGGTTGAGGCATCCTCCAGTATCTAAATGGAGTGATTTTACTCTCATTTGAAAGCTCTTAAAGTCTTGTTTATTCCTGCAAAATTTCATTTTCATTCTCTGCATATACTCAGAGAAACTCAGAAAATACAGAACCTATGTCTGAAAATTTTTAGGATCCTAGGAGGGTTCATTTGCTTTTGTTGTGCACATAGGAGTGTTTATCCTCCAACACCTGTGAAGTGGGGTAATTCATGTAAAGAATTAGACTCAAATTCTAATCTCTCTTGAGATTGCGCACTCTCTTGCTCTCCATAAATAGAAGGAATTTCTTGTGGGAATTGATCATGTGCGTCATCCACAAGTTCAATGGGAGGAGGGATTTCACTCTCTTTAGCCCATTTCTCTTCTTGAATCTCTCGTAGGAATTCTGGTGAATATCGATTCATAGAAGAGGATGTGTCTAGTTCAGTGGAATTAGGCACATAAGTTTCCTGTGGGGGGATGCTTATTCTTTCGCTTGCCTTGGCTCTTTCTTGGGATATGGCTTCTTTATCAGATCTTGCAATTATGCTCTCTAACTTCTCTAATAATCCATCCAAGTGCAATTGTGCCTTAGCTGAGCAAGAGTAGTTGAAGAGGCGACTGGCTTCAAACATGGTGTGAGCCAAGGCTACCATTTTCGCGCAAAGCTTGGTTCTTTCTATCTCTACGTCAGCTCTAGGGTAGCACTTGTCATGATCCATCACATTTGGCCCTTCTTGGATTCTGGCCTGATATGCCTTAAGCATCATGTCTATGTCCTCTGGAGTGGGGTCGGCTAACACTGATCCTGCTCTAGAAGGTGGTGGAATTGTCTAAGGTGGGTTGAAAGGTGGTGGATTAGATGGTGATAGGGATGATGGTAGTGGTGATATATGAGAGTGTGCTTGAGAGGTGAGTTCAACCATTTTGGCTTTTGTTTCTCTTATGCTTTCTTCTAAGTCTCTCATCTTCTTAGCCCATTGTCTTTTCATCATTTCTCGGCTATCTTTCCATGATCTCATTCGTTTCTTCGCTACACTCTCGATTTCACTAATCTCGGCGCTCCTTTCTTGGCCTGAACCTTGGTTCTGCTACAAAGCCTCAGCTCTAGTGACTACCTGTACTAGTCCAGTGGAGGTCACACTTCCTGTAGAGTCTAATACTAACCCAATAACATTGATAGGAGTGATTTTTTTTGGCATATTATTGGGGTTCTTTGGGCAATCTCGTAAGGGATGCCCCTTCTCGCAAACTTGACAAAAGCCATGGATTGTTACTGACTGGGGTTGTGTAGGTGCAGGCATGGGGCAATCACGAATGAGGTTAATCTCCCTGACATCTGTAGCATGGTCCTCTAGGGAATGGGGGTCTTACTTGCCTAGGTTGAGGTCTAGGGTTGGGATTTGTGTACATGATATTTGCATATTCTGGATCCCAACTAGGTTCACTCGGTTCTTCACTATAGTAGGATTCACCATGTTTAGGAGACTGCATGTAGTAAGCCTGGGGGCTATCAATATGTGTAGAATCAAAACTATGGTCACTAGGGTCACTTTCTGAAAGCAATGGTGTTACTAGCACTATGGCCCTATTCAGGTTTTCTTCTGCAAGTGCATACTTTACTGGGATCACATTGGTTGGAGCCGGAGGTTGTTGGGCTAGCACTGGTTGGGGTCTCTGGTGATTTTGGTAGGGTTGTTGATAGGGCTGTTGTGGTCTGCCATATTGTTGTAGTGGGTATTAGTTCTGGTATCTTCCCTGTTGTGGATAGGGCTGAGGGTAGGTTTGCCTCATCGCTTGCTTATTGTATGGGCAATCTTGCGCAGTGTGATTAGTGTATCTCCGTTCTATGGTGCAGTACTAGCTACTAGGATTCACTTGGGGTTGAGCCATAATGGGACAAACATTTGCCATATGGTCACCACCACAAGTATAGCACCGCTTGCTAGTGACACCTAGTTTTTTAGCTACTTTCTCAACGAGTTCCTCGATAGATGTGGATTGGTTGGAAGTGAGACTACTAGAGCTATCTGAATCCTTGTAGATTTTTGAAAGCTCTAATTCCTCTTCTAGGTTATCCTCAATGTCGATGCACATGCGTACACATTCTTCTATGGTCCTAGGGCCTTTCAAGTACACATATGATCTCAACTTTGTACTCAGCAGTCCATTTAGGAATAAAGCCACTTGTTTGGCTGGTGTGGGTAACTCAGAAACATGACATCTCTCTAGATATTGCCTAAACCTTCTTCCTGCAAGTCTAACCGTCTCTTGAGGGGTTTGCTTGAAGCTATGAATCAATGAGGAAGTGTTATGCCTTATGCGACTCTTAGAGAATTCAATAATGAAAGCCTCTAGAAGTTGTTCTATGTTCCTGAAGTGTCTCTCATTTAGTGGTTGAAACCATGTAAGAGCGGTGTTCCTAAGGGTTAGACCAAAGGCATTGTACTGCGTGAATAGGTCCTCAACTTGTTCAGCTCTCAAGACTTGCCTAAACTCGGCCACATGATCATATGGGACTCTTGTGCCATCGAAGTAGTTCTTCATGGATTTAACTAGATGTGTAGGTCTCAAAGTCCTCATGTGCTCTCTAGGTCTTGGTAGAGGGAATTCATCTGCATTTCTCTGGTTTCTTGGGGCTCTAGGTCTCTCGGTTTCCACTCTATCCATCTCTGTTCTCATCCTTTCTCAACCTAGGGGATTGGCAAAACTTACCTCTAGCCTGTCTCTACTTCTATCCCTTTGCGCTCCATGAGATTGGAATGTTCCAGCTCCTTGGTGGCCAAAAGAGACATTAGCTCTTGGTTGGGGAAAAATGAATTCACCCTTCCAAGTGTAGGCATGTCTACCATGTTCTGATACCACCAAGATCCTCTCTGAAGTATTGTCTAAATAGGTCACTTTGCCTGGGCTATCAGGATCTTTGAACTCATAGATGGTGATTGTTCCTACCTCATTTGGCTGATCAGGCTTATACCTCCAAAAGGCTTCATTGGTCTCTCGGTTTAAGAGCATATCAATGCTCTTATTGTCCTGGGGAATCTGGTCTCGTGTGATAATTCTAGTAAGCATTGATTTTCCTCGAGGTGTTTTAGGCTCTCCACCTATGTTTCCTTGCTCTAGGTCACCTATGTCTGTTTCTGGGATCACATTCCCAACTTCATCTGTCCTATCTGGGTGACTGGTGACTACATATATGGTTCCTTCTTTATCCAGGTATGCTCCATTTTCAAACTTGACTGTTGGATGTTCTAATCCAATGGGTTGGTCAGGGTTTTTAATCTGGACCATAGATCTTCCTAGGCCGTCCTCATAGATGCAAGCACCTAATCGGTTGGTCCTAAGGTATTCGAGTTGCGTCTTGTAAGGGCCTTCTACCCTGTGTAAGTATGGCACACCTGAACTTCCCGTGGGTCTCTCCATACCGTGAGACATCTCAAACTCGCTAATTTCAGAGCTAGGGTAGTATGAATGATGGCTCAACTGCTTGGCCCAAGACCTAGCAGTGTGATTGACACTAGCCTCTAAAGATCTAACACTTTGTCTATCTCTCCCTAGGTGTCATCCTGATCTCAGGTTCATATGCCTAATTGGTAGCCCGAATTTTCCCAAGTACAACCTCGTTGCTGAGTTCTTTTGTAGTAATCACTCGTTCTTTTTAATTTTTCTTAGGATGTCACTTCTTGTCCAATCAATCTTCGTCGCAAGGAACACTTAAGTTTTATCGTACTTGAGTTTGGTCGCTTGATTTAAATTATTTTCCCTTATGTTGTTTCGAAATGTAATCTCTTGGTACTTTCACTTGAGTGATTAGAGTTCTTGGACTTGATCATGCTTAACGTAAACCTAATTGATCAAAACCTCTATCCGTACTTAGCCTAAGCTAGGGATTGACAGAAGGTGTTGAGAATTTCCAACCTTTAGTTTCTCTCCTTGGTTGCCCTTGTGTGCCCAAGAAGCGTATTCCCAAGCTTGCACTTACTCTTGCTTCGAGTACCATGCTCTCAAAGGACCTGTAAAAGTCCCAAAGTTAGTTCAAGATTTGAATCCCATTGATACAATAGACCATGTTCATTCATGCAATTCAAAAATCAAATTTGTGTTTTGGCTTTATAGAAAACAATCCTAAAGATCCCTTAGTTTTTCTCCCCCTCGATATGGTCACTTCAAAATACTATATCTAATAATCTTGATATTAGATTTACTCCCCACGAGCTTTCCAACGAGCCTAAGATCACTCCGAACGGATTTTGTATGAGGAAGTTATGACTGTTTAGGGTTTTGGGGCTAAAACAGGGTTCAAACAGGCTAATCGGGCAAGCAGGATTTCTCGACTTACTTGTGTAGCAGCCTCACAATGCTCTAATAAACTTTTAATGTTTCCCAAATAATTGCCAAAAATTGATCAAGTATGTTTGCCCTAAAAAAATGGCCGAAATTGCCCGTCAATCGCGATCGAGTGGTCTATCAATCGCGATTGATATGTCAGTCACGATCGACGTGTCGATCGCGATTGACAGGTCTGTCGTGGCTGTCAGTCATGATTGATGGGTCAATCGCGATTGACACGTGGCTCGAAAATTCAGTCAGTCGTGATCAAAGGATCGTTGACTTTGTCGATCGCGATTGATGGGTCGATCGTGATTGACACGTGGCACGTGGGGTCTGTCCATCGTGGTCAAACAGTCGTTGATTGGGTCAGTCGCGATTGACAGGTTCGTCGGGATTGTCGATCGTGATTGATGGGTCGATCGCGACTGATGGGTCGGTCGTGATTGACACATGGCACGCGAAAGGCCTGTCAGTCGTGGTCAGTCGATCGTTGACTCTGTCGATCGTGATTGACGTGTCGATCACGATTGACAGGTCCATCGGCAAGTGTCCGTCGTCATTTGTCGATCGCGATTGACGTGTTAAAATTTCAAACACATATTTAGGATGCCCTAGGCATGCGCAACATGGTTATGTACTTAGTTTGACAAAGTGTTCACTTTTTTTGTCAGTCCCGATTGACAGAGGTCAACGCCTCGGGACCTGCTCAGTCAAAATTTTTACCTCCTGAAGCTGTTACAGCTACTGGGGATGCTGATTCCTGCAAAAAATCTCAGAAAGCACACAATAGCACAAACATGCAAATGCTCTCTCACTCTCTCTCACAAGTGAAATGAGGGGAATGGCATGGGTGTGGTGATATGACCAAAAAACTAAAAATGTCGCGATGATGGAGATGGAGGTGGGAGATGGTGATGATGATAATGGTGATGAAGAGGATGAAGAAAACAAAAGAAAATAGATAAAAGTGAAGAAAATACCTACAACTCCAATGCCTCAACTCTACGTCTTACCATCACATGCTCGTACTCAAAGCTCGTTCCCCGACAACGGCACCAAAATTTGGTGTAGCTCAGTGATGAGTAGCACCTCCTTTAATGTCAATCCGAGAAGACATGAGGATGGTATGAAGACCTTGAACAAGTGATGGCACAAATGTGTGAGTGAGAAGCACACTAACATGCACACACATACACACACATGCGCACACAAGGCAAGAACAAAGAGAGAGACAATGGAATTCCTTTAGATTACTCAAAAGTGCTCTTACAAGTTCAATTCTACAACAAGCTAACCTCAAAAATGATCTCTCTAGCTCTTTTTATAGTTTTTGATTAATTTTGGCCCTGTCCAAACCTAGCGTCCGACCTAGTTAAAAATTAGGTTCTATGGCCTATTTGAGGGCTCAAACGGAGTCTAAAAAATATGAAAATTGATAGGTAGGTACTTCTAATGCTCCTCAAGCTCAAGGACTCCTTGGATTGCACAAAATGGAGCTACAAAAAGGTGGAATGGTATTTACAATGATGTGGAGTGACTAAATTCACTATTTAGGAAGTATTACTTGAAAAATTTGTATGGCCTACTTGCCAGATCTTCATTGACTACTTTGTTTGCTTGTGCTTTCTCTTCACTCTCACTCCCTTCCTTGACTTCCTTGTCTTGTGAGTCCTTGGGTGCCTTGACTGCTGCCAACACCCTCATAGGTCCTTTCACATCTAAATGTATAATCTGTAACTTCCTTGTAGTTGTGATGTATCCATGCTTCTTGAAAGGTAGCTAGTGCATCTTTCCTTCAAGAGATTCTTCACACGCTTTTGCATCATCTAGTAAAGAAAATGTGGGAAGGCTCTCCATTGTACCTTGATCTTTAATGTGCTTGAGAGCCATGTAACCAATATGACCAAATCTACCATGCCATAACTTCATGTTTTCCTCAGGTATATATGACCTAAAAACATTTGCATTTCTAATTTTGCATAACATAAAAATTCCACTTCTATTTGCTCTCGATTTGGAGTGATGATTTGGCATGAATCTTTCTGGAATATGACCTTGTAACCATCTGACAAGAAAGTAGAGATGGATATAAAATTATTCTTCATTTCAGCTATATATAGAATATTAGAGATCATGAAGTTTCCTCGTGCTCTAGTTTTTAGTTTTTCTCCCATACCTACAACATCCAGATCATGACCATCTGTTATGGTCATCATTCTTCCTATTGAGTTAGTAAGGGTAGAAAACACCTTCTTGCAAACTTTCATATGCTTAACAGCACCATAATCAAATATCAAAGCATTCTTTGAGACTACATATAATGCTACTTCATCAAAGGATATCTCTTCAATACTGACACATGCATATGATTCTTCATTTAAGGACTTAGGCTTTGAGCTTTCTTCAAGATTGTTTCCTAATGATCTTTTCTTCTCATTAAAAATCTTCTTTCTACATTCTATAGTATAATGCCCAAGTTTCTTATAATAGTGGAATATTCCTCTCTTTGAGGTGGATGTAGGAGTTTTCTTCTCTTTAGGGGTTGTAGAAGTATTGGAACTAGATGTGGTAGAAGAAGTGGTTGAAGAATTTCAAGTAGAAGCCTTACTTTCCTTCTTGCTATGTTGACTCTTCTTCTTCTTCTTTGTTTTCTCCTTCTTTGTTGTCTCCTTCTTCTTTCCTTTAGATGATGATACAATGACTTTATCATTCTCTTCCATATTCTTCTATTGGTCTTCATCTTGAAGAAAGAAGAACTACAAGTCGTCGAATGATATTTCTATTATTTCTTCTAGATGGAGAAAGAGAAGTAATAAATTATCTATAAGTAGAGGGAAGTGAATTTATGAGAGTATTCATCATCTCATCATGAATTGTGAAACCAAATTAATTAATTGATCTCTTCAATCTTTGAGCTTCAAAATATGTGACTGAATTGATTCATCATCTTTCATCCTTGCATTTTCTAATTGTCTCTTGAGGTGATATTTCCTAGTAGGGTTCCTGCTCTGATAAAGATTCTCTAATTCCAACCAAGCTTGACTAGAGACTTCGCATGACTTGATCTTTGGAATAATATGCATTTTGACTCCCATAGCAATGAATGAGAGTGTCTATGCATTTCTTGAATCCCTTCTGGGTTTCTCTTCTAAAGGTTGAATTCGCACTTGTCTCCTTCTACCTGTGGATGAAGATGTAATCTCCTCTTCTTCCTCTTCAGTCTATTGGGTGAAAATTGGGATAGAAACCCTCTTGGATGAAGAAGCCACATCATCCTTTGCTTATCTTGGTCTAGGGTACTTGCCATTGGCAATGTTCCACAAGCCCTTTGAAATTAACAAATTCATCATCATACAATTACAAATTAGATAGTTAGACATTCCATCTAATTTATCTTCTCATTCAAGTTTATCATTATAATCAGTCATCTTGAGTTAAGGATGTATGTCAACTAGGACCTGATACCAAATGTTGGAAGTGTGGTAGGCCCAATAAAACAATCACAAGTTAAATCCAAGATCTGCCAACACTTAACCTTAGAACATTACACACCTTAACTTGATCAAGAGAGATAAATGTCAATAGAGAGAGATATGAAGACAAGTATGAAAGTGCAATAGCTTAATGCTACTACACATACTAATAATGAAAAATATCAACTATAGTGTGTATATGATTGAAAAACTAAATGTAACCTGAATCTAATGGTGCTAGTTACAAAATTACTATGAAATGTAACTAAGGGGTATAAATGTGAATGAATATATGCAACCATAAAGGATGTAGACTACTCTAGATAGTCAAATCAAAAAACCCTAAATAGAAATTAGGTCTCCTCTGATGTAGAGTAGTAGCAATGCTCCTCTTAGTGTTGAAGTAATAGTCCAAGACATTGTTGATATATTTAGGTAGTGATGTGTGTGAACACTCTAGGACTGTCGGGGCACTTTTTCCCTCGAGGAGGTGTGTACCTAAGAACAAGCCTAGGGACTTGTGGAGAATGAGACTATACATGGATCCCCCTCAAGTGCATATAGTGGGGATTCACACTTTAGTTATCAATCCTAGGAGTATCAAAACCTAGCCGACTGTATGAAGACATGCATTCAAATGATGATCAATGCAAATGAGCTTCCCAAAGAGTGCAAACAAGGCTAAGACTATTCCAAACAAGCTTCAACTGTCAGTTATGGTGTCACGATACTTGGAGTAGCAGCCAACATTAAATTGAGCTTTTCTCTCAGCTCCAAACTTCGAATATAGCAAATAGCATATGCATTTCAAAGCTCTCAAGAAAACGCATCCAATGGTGGTATTCTCACTCAATTCTGACGCTTTTACTTCAAGTTATGAGCAAAATACTGAGTCACAGGAATGACCTTCCTACACTTCAGCACTTCCTACACTTCACACACACCTTAACCACAGCAAACGAACACTTTCATGGATAGACAACACTTCCTAACACTCTTTTCAAGCAACACTCATGCATACAAGCTCACAAAGAAGATGATACAGAGAGGAGAAGACACAAATTCGAAATTTTGTGCTCTTGATTCTCACAATGGCCAAAAGTCTTTACAAAGAGTCACAAATTGACTTATATACATGTGCCCTAAAAATGGTCCTTTCACACAAGAGACCGGCACTTTATTCACTAAAAGGCTAATTTCCTACTAATTTACATGGGTAAGCTACTAAACTTCTGTGGGGATGCATCTAGAGGACTCCTCTAGTGCATTTACATCGGAAAATATATTACAAAATGATTATGATACAAAAGATAAGGTGTGCAAATCGAAAAAATTTTGGGGCCCGTCTTTTTCTCTGCCTTTTGCTCTTGTTAGCTCTGTAACACTCTCCCCCTCTTTGTCTCTGTCATCCCTTGATAGGCTTTACTTCTTGTTTGTCACTTGTTGTTCGCATGCATTTCTTGGTCAGTTCTACATGTTTGTTAGACAAGGTGTTCAGTTTTGATGACTTCTTGATTCTTCTTTTACATTCTCTAGGCCTAATGCATTCGTTTTGCCTATTAAGTCGGACTGCCATGCACGCCACCAGTGGAAGGTATGAGGATGTGGTCCTTCAGTCTTCGATCTGGACCTTCCGAAGACTCAGATGTTGAAGGACCTCCTTAGGGTTCTGGAACCACCAGATATCTTCTTACACTTCTTCATGGATACTTCCTGGCCTTGGTTCCTCCTTCCCGCCTACGTGCTTTTCCTTGATGTGTGCCCCTGCGGGGCTCTGTGCAGAGATGGGTGTTGCACCCCTGCGGGGCTTCTTGCAGAGATATATCTTCAAATGTAATCTTTTAATGAAGCTTCTTTCTTTGTCTTCTTATTTTCTTCTTTTTGTTGGACTCTCCCTCAACATTGCCCCCCTCCTGAACTCTGTCGTCCTCGATAGGCTTTGGAAGTCGACGGGAGTATGGTCTATACACTTTTTGCTTTGTTTCGTTAAGCAGATTAGCTTCACGTATCATTAGTTGCTTCCACTGTTTTGCTTTCACACCATCATGTGGTGGCTGTCTGTGGTCAGCAAAGAAGCTTAGCTCATATGCCACTAATCTGGCATTCAAGTTGGATGACATCTTCAAAAAGATCTCGGAATCAATTTCAAAAAACCGTGTGAAAAAGGCTTCTTCGAATGTTTGCATATATATACTTGGTAAAAACATGAGCCTAGAATAATATGCCATTATTGTGGGTCGGCTGGGCATAACGGACAGATCAAAAATGAGGATATTTGTTCCTTGATTAATACCAATGAAGTTCAAAAATGTATAAGCTGCATGCTTGAACACCTTCAATACTGTAAGTATCATGCTTAGGATTTTGTGTTATCTTGATTGTTAGATCGGGAACTGTGGCATAAGAGTGTAGCCAAAATTCAATGGTTTTTACCATATAATCCTCAGTTGGCAGATAATTATGAGGTGGACTTGGAAGTAGTGGATAATTCAGCCACTGTTTATTGATTACACAATTCTTTTGCATGTCCAAAAATTCTCTTGTTTCTCTGCGACAGGGTGTTGGACGAAAAGAAGGGTTTACCTGGAATAAATATGGTGTTGCTTGCCAATGCACCCGCAATGTAGGATTTTTCTCCAAAAAATTTCTTCTCCAAACAGGTTGTCTAGCTTCAAATTCTTCTTGAGTATAATTGAATGTGTCATCTGTATTTTTCTGTGTGACCTTCTTTATGTATTGCCTTGTTTTCTCTTTCAATAATCCATACGGAATGTTGAAAGGCTTCATTATCGTATCCAAGTCTTTACCTTTGATCTTTGCTTCTTTCATGACTTTGATGACTTCATTTTCAAAATTCTCTGTCAATCGGGACACCAATAGTGCCCATTCCTTCTGACCTATTTTTGTAGTGTATGGCATTGGATGATCATCACATGGGTCCTCCATCTGCTCTTTTATTGGAGAATTATAAATCGGGGGAGATAGAGGACGTACCTCTACCTCATCAGTAGGATTTTCTTGTCTTGGTGCTACTAGGGTCCCGATTGGTACTTTCTCTTCTACTTTAGTTTCTAATTGTTTGAGGTGTTCAGTCTTCTCTTTAACTTCTTGCATAGCTACCCCAAGTGCCTCTTTTGTTGCAAGCAACTCATTACCAATTTCGACCACTTGTTCCACATTTTCGTTGTAACTCTTTACAAGTTTGGCGTTCACACTTTGCAGTTGCGTTTTAAGTTCATTTGTGTCATGGATGTACCTTTTTTCCCATTCTTCGGTTCGGGCTTGCTCTTGTTTCAGCAAATCTGCATATTTCTCAATCTGATCTTTCAATTCCTACTGGTCAGTGACTAATGTCTCCTGTTTTCCTATAGGCTGGTCATATAGTAATGCCTTCATCAATTCTTTATTTCTACTGCGTAAACCATCATTTTCCTCCATGTATACTTTTAGTTGTGTTTCTAGCAGACTACTTCGAGCTTTCATTCTCTCTTTGTCTGCTTCACTAGCTTCACGCTGTCTTTGTAAGTCCGTCAGTTGTGCTTGGAGCTGATGATGTTGCTTCATCAATGTATCACATTGTGTCTTGACGGCGGTTATTTCCATATTCGTAGCTGAATTTTTTGGTTGGGCTTGGATTAGCTGTGCGGACAATTGCTCACTCATGACTTGAAATTGATTCTTTTCTCGCACGGCCTTGTCATAATCTGCATCTGTTTCCATCATTTGTTGTTGCATATTCATGGCCGTTTGAATCATTTGCTTGACCACAGGTTTTAATTGAGTAACATCGACATTCAACCATGTGGTAGGGATGCTAGGTTTTTTCTCCTGTAGTAACATCTTTTCCTTGAGCCACATGTAATATAGTATCATGCGGCTACCGAATATGGAGTTGTATCCGTGGCTCAGCCTCCTTGTGGTCAGTCTTGCCTTGTGGTGTATCATCAGGAACTTCAATCACGATTGGCTCCTTATTTCGTTAAGATCCCCCTTCTTGGTCCACATGTGTTTGTATTTCTTCTTTGACCGGTGGCACTGCATCTTTCTTGGTTATTTGAGTTTCCTTTATGCTAATTTGTGACTGCTCATTTAACTGAATGATGTGCACCGGTTCAATTGGTTCTTTCTGGTTCTGTACCCGTTGTTGTTGATTATCAGGTGTGACGTCAACCTGATTTATTTCTGTCCAGTCTTCATTGTTCATTTCGGTTCTTATATCAGTGTCTAATGTATCTTTCTCAGGGCTTGATTCCTCATTGGAACTTGACTCCTCCAACCTGATTTCTTTGTATTTGGAAGGTATGTTGGGAGTATGTTCTTTATCCTTTTGTCTCTTTTGTTGGCTTGCCTATCTGTATTGATGGCCTTGAACATTTAAGTTCACTTGTCCTTGCATGTACATGTGCGTCTCTTCTAAAGCTGGAGAGAGATCTCTTTTTGTGATTGGTTGTTGTGTCAAAGGAATCTTTGGCAACGTGTGTGTCCTCTTCGATTGTGGTGTCTCTTGAGCTTCTTCCTCTCTTATGCGTTTAGTCCCTCTCATGGGTTTCTGTGAACTGGTTCCTACTTCTTCAACAGAGATGCCTGTTTTCTTTTTCTTTGGAATAGTTGCTGACTTTACATATTTGGCCATCTCAATTGAGGTTGGCATCAAGCGTAAACACTCCATTTCTAGTGCTTCATAGATTAACAAAGTCAATGCCAAGCTCCCATTCAAGAACTTTTTCTGACCCCACTTTTTCTTTGCTTCAAATAGGCAGTCTTGAATGTATGGAGTCATGTTTACTTGATTTCCCACCTGTCCCATAGCATGTGAAAGTAATTGCACTACGATCTTTTGAGGTGTTGTATATCTATGCATGCTTGGAAAGCAAAAGTGCTGGTGCACTAAACGAACCGAGTCTTCAGTATCTGTTCTATTAATTTCCAAAAAAGTTCTCTTTTTGGGATCGTGACATTCATCCTTGATATTGGTTAAACCATTTTGATTCCATCCAAAAGCTCAGTTGATCAACTCATGAGTGAATTGAATTGTTTTCCATGTTCCAACTTTGTCAAGCACTCTGGCTTCAGGGACTGATGCCTTATTGGATGCGGACTGTAGTGTATTCATCACTTGTGTACATCTCTAAAAATCGGGTAGGTATATTGGAAGTCTTAGGAATGCATTGATTCCTACACTTCTCCAAACTTCTGTGATGCATGGTAATCCTTGTACTATAGTCTGGAAATCTTGGGACATGATAGGGAAATAGTGATCTCGATCCATGATCTTAATGGTAGCCATAAAAAGAAGCTCGGACACTGGTTGATCATCAAGAAACCAATGACCTCTTGCCTTTGTGATTGACTCCAAGGGAAGAAGCAGGGCCTCTTCCTCTTGCGTAGCCTCGGAATTATCAGATGCCATCTGCACTCAATATATAGCAGTAATTAGTGGCAAGCTGGCATCAAGAATCATCCTTCACTTATCCTTCATTAGTGTCGTAGCTCTCCGAGTCTATTGTGTCGTCCCTTCTCCGTGGGTGTGAGAAAGGTAATACCTGGGATTTTCATACTTATTTATATTTTTTTGTGTTTTTATCTGAAAGAAAACAGTAGAGTTAGTTCATAGCCGAAGCGGTTATTGAATCTTGAGTTATTCTTTTATATTATGTACAAGTGCTCTCCTATTCCCCAAGAGGGAAATGTGCTTCACTATCTTGAAGTAGAAGAAGAATGTGCCGAATGCTTGGCCTTGTAATGTGGCCCTATCATGCATACTTTGGATTCTTGTGACTCCCAATGTCTGCAACTCGAATTACATATTGTCTTGCCTCTCGGCATCCAAATCTGCTTTACTCCATTAGAATAGCCTGGAGTTCTAACATTCCTAGAGAATGTAGTGCTTTTTGTGTAGTACTTTTGCTTCGTCTTCTATTCGAATCTTTGAATGATTTTTGTTGTGTGTCGAGTTTCTTGCTCTATCCTGTAGTTGTGTATCTTCTTGATTCTCCTTGTGCCTTGGCTTGTCCTTCTTGATGTTTGTCATTTGAGCACATGACTTGGGAATCCATATTTACGTTCGGGCCGGCTGTGCGGCTATCACCTTCTTCGGAATCCATACTCGAGCAATTCTTTGTGAACATCGGTGTCCAAAGTGATTAGCTTGCTTGTTCGGTGGTTCGTTCTGATGTCAATAGAGTTTCTGTTGTTGAAGATATGCAGCCACTTGATCCGTCGTTATCCAAGCTTGTCTAATGTAGGGAATAGGGTATATTCTGAGGTGTGCAGATTTGTAGTAGTCTTGCTGACTGGTCTCTCGTGCATCGGGTTCCTCATTGAGGCTGTTATTGGTTAGAGTACTACTCATGTGCTTTACTAGATTAGAAGATTGTGTGCAATCAAGATTCGTTGTGTCCTCACATGAAGTACTTGATGAAGAAACTTCCATAGTGCGAGTGAACATACATTCATCATCATGTTCATTAGAGTGAGCTCTCGGGTCTATATCCTTGGCCTTGATTGTTCATTCGTCTAACATGTTGAATACCTCTCGATGTCCTATCTTTGTCGAGATGTATCCTAGGGCCAACTGAATAGTCACTTCATATTCATATATCCAGTCTTGACCTAACACAAGCTCTTCTAATAAATCCTGATCGTGGCATACTAAGAGTTTATGTTCCATAGTGTTGTTTCCGAGATGTAGAGGTAAGGTAATCTCTCCTATACATTTGGTGATCTTTACTCCTATTCCAATGAGTTGTGCATGAGAGGGGTGTAATTCTTCCTTGAGTTTCTCGGTTAATGAAAATGAAATACAGCTTATGGCTACTCCTGTGTCAATTAGAGCATCCACTAAGTGGTACTCTTTTGTTCCCACACCCCAATTCAAATGAGGTTGTGTCATTTGCTGACCTAGGTTTTCAGTTGCTCTAAAATTAGCCATTGGGATGAGTTCCGCTCCTTGTCGATATCTCTCGTCTCTCTCCCTCATCCACTCCTTTCGTTTCCTGATTCGTTCTAGTGCTTCTTGTCTAGCTTCTTCTCATATTCTTTCTTCCTCCATGCGCCTATTTTTACCCTTTATTAGACGTGACATTAACTCTTTTGTCAATGGCTCTAAGTATTTTTTCACTCGACATCAATTGATATAGTTTGGCAATACTTCTCCATCTAGGGTTGCTAAGCTGATGGCTCCGCTGGTGGATATGCAATTGATGATTAACGGGCCATATCCCCTTTTTTGCAGTTTCTTCGCATGTTGCTTCAAAGTATAAACCAAAACTAAATCTCCTTCCTTCAAATTTTTATCTTTATTATGAGCATCAAAATAGGCTTTCTGGTGTCTTTTAGCCGCATAAATCCCTGCTACAGCTTGTAACCTAGTTTCATGTAACTTTTCTATTTGATCCAATTGAGCTGATAGTTCATGTCCAGTCCACTCATAAGTTGTTGCTACTCTAAGAGTGGGTATTAAGAAATCAATTGGCAAAATAGCATTCTGTCCGTACACTAAGTTAAAAGGAGTAGTTCCTATGGCGGTCTTGTAGGCTACTCGGAATGCCCATAAAGGATGATGTAATTGTTTATCCCAATTCGATCTTCCATTTTTAACAATTTTAGTGAGAACTGTGCACAATATTTTTTTTGAACTTTCGGCTTGTCCATTGGCTTGTGGGTGATATGGAGCTGATTTCTTATGAATTACTAAGAATTCATTTAGTAGGACTTCTATCACTTCATTCACAAAGTGCGTGCCTCTATCACTCACAATTTCTATTGGCAGTCCGAATCTAGTGAAAACGTTCTCGAAGAGAAACTTGGCTATAGTCCTTGCATCGTTTTTCTTGGTTGCTTTGGCTTCAACCCATTTGGTCAAATAGTCTGTGGCTACAATTATATACTCGGCATGGGATCCTTTAGCTGGTGGGCTAATAGGTCCTATGAAGTCTATTCCCCATTTTGTGAACGCTCTTGCACACATCATGGGTTTGAGTGGCATTTCATCTCTTCTAATGGGATACTTCATTCGTTGGCAGATATCACAACGTTGAACATATGTGGTTGCATCCTGATGTAGAGTTGGCCACCACATTCCAGCAAAGAGAATCATTTTTGTAGTTTTATCTGTAGAAAAATGTCTTCCTACAGCTCCTGTATGTGCCATCTCTAAGACAGCAAGATACTCGTCTTCATGAATGCACATTTGTAAATGATTGTCTCTTCCTCGCTTAAAGAGTTGTTTTCCTATGAGTGCATATTCCTTGCTCTGTTCTGTGAGGGCATGTTTCCTTGCTAGAGTGGCTCCTTCCGGGTATTCCTGGGTCTTCAAGAATTTCACTAGAGGCATGCTCCATCTTGGTGCCACTCTGGAGTAGCATAACGTAGAGTTCTCTTCTCGATTTCACTCTTGACAAGTTGGGTAGGCTGATACATAGTTATGTGCATCCCTCTGCATGGTTGGCCAATATATGCCTAATCTCTTCAGTGTTTGCCATGTTCCGTTCGCATTTAAATGAGTTTTCCATTGATTTACATGTGCTTTTTGAAGCCACATTTCTTGTTCCTCCTCTTCTACGCATCTCATGAGTAATCCACTTGAGTCTTGGTGAGATAGGCTTCCAGCAATGATATGAAGACTTTTGTTCTTCCATAGATCTTGATTTCGGTGTGGTGTGATCCCATGTTTCGGTCCATATGTGAGTATAGGGATCAACTTTTCTACCCATTGGGGACATACTTCGAGATTAAAAAGGTACGTGTCAGGCAGATCATCCAGTACTCCTATGGGCGGTTCTCCATGTGTCATTCTTGATAAGTGATCTGCTCTAATGTGGGTATTTCCTTTCTTGATTGCTACTTCAAAATCAAATTCCATCAATAGCAAAAACGATCGCACTAGTCGTCCGGTATTACAAGGCTTATTGACTAAGTACAGTAGGGCTTGATTATCAATGAAGAATTTGAATTTGTTTGCCAATAAGTAGTGTCGAAACTTTTTTACTGCGTACACCATCCCTAGGCCTTCTCTCTCGATTGTGGTATAATTACGCTCCGCTTGATTCAATTGTCTACTGGCATAGGCTATAAGGTGGTCTAATTTCCTTGTATCTGCGAGTTGAGCTAAGATGCAAACAATGGCAAACTTGGAAGCATCTACATGAATGTGAAATGGTTTGTTCCAATTAGGTACTCGAAGGATTGGTGCTAAACTCAATCGACTCTTCAATTCGTTAAAAGCTTTTTCACATTCTTCAGTCCAATTAAATTGAGATAATAATGTGTAAAGAGGTCTAGCAATTATGGCATACTTATGTATAAATCTTCAATAGTATCTGCAATGTCCCATAAATGCTTGTACTTCTTTAGCAGTCTTTGGTCTCGGCAAATCCAGAATTACCTTGATTTTTTCTTCATCAGTTGAAATTCCATTTCTAGAGACAATGTGTCCTAATATTTTTCCTTGTCGCACCATGAAGACGCACTTTTCTGGATTTAGGCATACTCTATATTGTCGACATTTGGCAAAGATCTTTCTTAGTTCAGGGATATGCTCTGATCATACAGCTAAATAAGTGCATAAATCATCCACGTATACCTCCATACTCTTTCTCAAGAACTCCTTGAATACATGGCACATCAATCGTTGGAATGTGGTTGGGGCATTGGTTAGACCAAAAGGCATAACCCAAAAGGCGTATACTCCCCATTCAGTTGCAAAGGCTACTATATGTTGGTCCTCAGGAGCAATGGCTACCTGATTATATCCTGAAAAGCCATCCAAAAAACTATAAACTTCTTTCCCTGCCACTCTTTCCAAAAGATGATCCGTGATGGGTAATGGGTAACTATCTCTTATGGTGGCAGCATTTACTTTTTTCAGGCTAATGCATACTCTTAACTTACCATTCTTTTTCGGTACAACCACCAATGGTGACACCCATTCCGTGTGTTCCATTTCATAAATGAACCCAACATCTAACAATTTATCTATCTCTTCCTTGATTTTTGTTGAGTAAACATCGTTATATGTGTATGGTCTTTGTTTTGAAGGTTTGGCTTCAGATGTCATAGGAATTCTATGTGCACATATAGAAGGATCTACTCCTTTCAAATCCTTATATGTCCAAGCAAAGACATCCCTATATTCTCTTATGAGTCGTATTAATTCTTGCTCTTCTCCCAGAGAGACATCTTGTCCTATAAAAGTACATCGTTCTTCTCCTTCTTCTAAGGTTACCACTATTTTCTTGGTCGGTTCTTTGTTATCATATGCTATTCCTGGCTGTGCTTCTCGTTTTGGCATTTGAATAGCACTTTTCCTCTCTTCTACTTCATATTTTTTGAAGTGTGCAGGCACTTCAAATTCATCGTGTGGTTTATTTTCTCCATCTTCTTGTTCTTTTTCTAACCCAAGCTATTCTTCCTGTGTCGGTTCTTGATTTATTTCATTAGCTATGACACTTACTTCTTGATTTTCACTTTCTGTTTCCTTTTGCTCTTGCTCCATTTCAATGCTCTCATAGTCCTCCTTCCATTCGTTTTCAATTACTTCTCCTTCATCAGCCTCTTGAAGTACTACCACGTATAGACTAACATCATAACCTTCCTCATCAATACATTCATCCATGGTTATCACTTCTTCGTTTACACACACATCGAGAGTAGCTAAAATCTCCATCCAACCATGAGGTTCGAATTCTTCATCTAGGAAGACTTGAGGCATGTAAGCTGGATCTTGTACAGACCTAGCTACTCCTTGTCTTTGCTGCCATCCTTTCTTCCTATCCTCTTCCGTTTTCGCAGTTTGGCATATCCATAGATGAGTGTCTTCGTTCATCCACGATTGGTCGCTTGAACCTATATTGTGAATCGATTGTTCGTCTTCCTCCTTATGAATTCGATTCCATTGCAAGGGGGGAACATCTTGGTATGTGTATGTGTGGAGATTTATTCTTGTCGTGGTTCCTTCATGCTGTAAGTATACCGCGTCTTTTCCCCAAGCTTGCACCACCTTTAGCTGTCTCATGAAAGGTCTTCCAAGTATCATCTCATAATTGCTAGCCCTTTCAAATTGACAGATTGCTAAGGTGTGCTCGAATTCAACTCCACAGGTAGTAAAGTTTAATCTTTCCAATAATCCCAAGGGTTGTTCAATGTGTCCATCTGCCATTTGTATCTTCATGTGTGTTGGTCTTAAAGCTGGTTTTCCCCATTTCTCCCATATTTCTTTAGTAGCGATTCCTACTAATCTCCAACCTTATCGATTGGGATTTTTACTCTGTTTATTTCATCAGGCATCTCCTTCTCTTCAGCCTTGGTCTCCAATTGACTGGTTAATTTCTCCTTCAAATGTGGTTTGACCTTCAAAAGTTCTTCCAATGTCAGAGTGCAAGGGATTTTTACCTTTCTAAGATGTTGGATGATGTCTAATGTTTGAATTGAGGGGTTCTGCTCTTTTTTCTTATTGAGGGACTGCAATATAATTCCGAAGTATGTTTGTACTCTCCTGTGTAATTTGGCAACACCTTCACACTGTCATCCTCCTTATCGCTCTTGTCGAATTGTACTAATTCTTCTTAATTTAGTTCACGTATTGAGTCTTCGATTTCACTTTCTGCTTCCAGCTCCTCAAAGGGTGGTTCTATTCCTTCTACTTTCTTCCATCTGTCTTCTTGGACTCTTGCCCACAAGTCTTTAGGCCATTCTCCATCTACTTCGGGGACAATGGATCCTTCTCTTTTATCCTCGCAGTGATCTCCATTATGTGTCTCACCTTCTTTTCCCTTCTTAGGATCATTAGGGATGACACACTCTTGGAATTCTTTTTCGGGAATTCGTGAATTGGGTAGTCAAAGAACAGGTTTTTCTAAGGTTTGTTGAGCTACTTCAATTAACTTTCTGCATATCTCCAACCTTTCTTTCTCTAAGTCGCCTCTAGGATATTCTTTTTCATGTTGTTCAATGGTTGGTCCTGCTCTTATTCGTGCCTAGTACGCTTGAATCCACATGGCTAACTCTTCTGGCATAGGATCTGCTAAAATCGGTCCTATCTTTTCCTTTTTATGCTTTGCTTTTTTATTTTCTTCTCCAAGTTTCTGTTTTTCTTTTTTATCTTGTTCATTCTTTTCCTTCTCCATCTGTTGTTGTAGTTTCTTTTCCTTTATCCTGTCTCTACGATTCTTCCATCTCTGTGTTCGTTTACTTGTGATACTCTTTCCAGGTTCTTCCGATTCTTCAACTCTTTGAGGTGTGGGTATATTCACCTCTCTGTCGCTTTGGTCATTCTCCTCAGTTTTTCCTGGTGTCTCTCTAGCTTTAGCTCTTGTTATTGCTTTCAATGGCATGGTGTACTCCTTATCACTCCCTGACAACTCTATCACTTCTATCACATTGATTTGCACATTAGAGTAAACTTTGTTGGGGTTTTTGGGGCAATATCTAAAAAGGTGTTCTTTACCACAAACACTACAGTATCCTTCCCAAACTCATTGTGGTGGTTGTGGGTTTGGTAGTGTACATTCCCTGATATAGAGATCACCTCCACATCTATAACATGGTCCTCTAGGTACAGGCGGTCTGTTCATAGGTCGGGGAGGTCTGGGTGCTCTGGGAGCTGTGTACATCAATGAAACATAATCCTGCTCATATCCGTAAGAATTATCTGGTGCTTCCATGTCATATGCATATGGTTCGTACATTTGTCCATATTCTATCATAGAGCTCTCATAAGTGGAATAATCTCCTTGACTATGGTCATAAGATGGGTCATATGATTCATTACTAGTCAAAGGTGTGGCTGGAACTATTGCTCTCTTAGGCTTTTCTTCTTGTCAAGCTACTTTCACTGAGACAACATTTTGAAGGTGGGGTGGTTGTTGTCCTAACACCGGTTGTGGTTGAGCGTACCCTTGATAAGCATACGATCCTGGTATTGGTCCCTACTGCTGATATGTGGGATATCTAAAGGCATCTCCTCCTTGATCTCTCTGAGGGTATCCATAAGGTCTGATGACAGGTTGTACCAGTCTTGATTGCCTATTGTAAGGATAGTTTTCTGTGTTGTGATTTGTGTACTTTTGTTCTATGCTTCAATATTGCAGAGGGCCCGGGACAAGTGGTCTATTATAAGCATAAGCAAGTGGTGGGACTACTCCCCTAGTGCACAAATGAGAGGGATGATCACCTCCACAATGCATACATCTTCTAAGCATGGGTACTCTCATTGGGTTGTTGGGGTAGTTCATTTGTCCTTGAACGTTCAGTTTCTTCGCTACTAAGTCGGCTATTTCCTCTACATTGTTCTTAGGGTTTGATGTGCTACAAGCGGAATCTTCACTTTTCACACTACCTTGAGGTATTTTCAGGTCTTCCGCTAGATTGTCCTCTAGGTCGATACATTCTTTCATACATTCTTGCAAAGTTTGAACTCTTTTCACATATACCAGAGACCTTACTGATCCATTCACAAATCCTTCCAAAAACAATGACACCATTTTATTTTGAGTGGGTCTCTCTTCCACTGGACATCTATCCACATATTGCTTGAATCTTCTTGCTGCCAATCTCACTGATTCCGTAGGAGCTTGTTTAAAACTATGGATCAATGAGGAAGAGTTATTTTTAATCCCAGATTTAGTGAATTCTTCAATTAATTCTTGATAGACTTGTTCCATGTTTTGAAAATTATTAGGGTCTAATGGCTGGAACCAAGCTAAAGCGGTGTCTGTCAAAGTTAGACCAAAGGATTCATATTGGATCAAAAAAACTTCCACTTGTTCAGCTCTAATTACTTGCTTGAATTCAGCTATATGATTGTAAGGTTCACTAGAGCCATCATAATGGTTTCTCATGCATTTAGCAACTTGAATAGGCCTTAATCTTCTTCCTGCTTCAGGTGGTCTAGGCATCACCGGGAAAACTGGTCTTCCTATGGGTATACCAGGTCCTCTTACTACAGGTCGTCTATCTGGAACACGGATCCTATTCCTTGGGTCAACAGGTGGTTGAGGCCGATAGTTAGGGTTATTGGCCGGCATAGCAGACTGCACATGTGATCGGACAGGTATATGCATTTGTTGAGTCTGTCCAGAATGCTGATATGAATTATCTTGAAAGGTTCCTTGAGGGTTTTGAGAAGTAGTAGCTTGATCCCTAGGAGGGAACACTGGAATGTTCTGATATTTCAACCCTGCTCTTTCTAACTCCGTTAGTGGCCAATACCTCCTCTGGTTTTTGTCCAAATATGTGATGATGGTGGGAAATTCGGGATCTTGTAACTCGTAGATAGTAACTGGGTTAGGGGCTACTTCCCATAATGAAGAGTGGGTTCTGAGGAGATGCTCCATTCCATTGATCAAATACACGTCCATTAGGGAATCATCTTGGGGAACCAGGTCTCCCCTCCAAACCCTAACAACAGTAGATCTCCCTCTAGGAGTGGTCACTTGCTCTTCATGTCCCTCTTCATTAAGGTTGTGAGCATTGTCTTCTTCCCCATGTTCATTGATGTTTGCAGGGTGTTCTGTAACAACATATTGAATATCTCTTTTGTCCATATAAAACCCTCCTGAATACTTAACTGCTGGCCTAGGTACTATGTAAGCATCTGAAGCTTTCTTTAGTCTGGCCACTGATCGGTTTAGACCATCTAGATAGATAGGTATCTCATGTTGGTTGGTGTTCACATATTCTAAAGATTTCGATATTCACCCTCAATAATTGACATCATGCCAATCATTGGTACTGTATTCTGCATATCCTCTGAAGTCATGGGAATTTCCTCTTCAGACTCACTCAAGGTTTCAGAATAATGTGAACGACTACTTGGTTCGGCTACACTTCCTACAGAGGAAATCACACTTCTTCGGCTCCCTAGGGTTCTTCCAGATCTTAGTTTCATTCACTTAAAAGCTCTGATTAACCTTAACCAACCTCCAGCTTCTAGAGTTCTTTACTGAGGGTCAGAATTCTAGAGAAAATTTGGTTGGAACAAGATCTTTCACCCTAAAAAGAGTCTGTCACGATATTCGATATTTGAACAAGACGATACTCAATAGTCAACCACTTGACTGGACACGATACACGATACTCACTGAAGACGATACACGATATCTGCAAAAACTCGATACATGATACCTCAAGAAACACGATACACGATATTTTCCCAATATCGCATGCCAATCACGATACTCGATACTTCACAGGTATCGCGATCAAAAATCTGCGATACACGATACACGATATTCCACCACAAAAATTCCACGATACTCGACCTTGTTGTGTCACTCACTGTTGCTCTATCACAATGGTGAGAACCACGTTAAGAAGCTCCACCTCCTTAATGTCAATCCGCGGAAGAGATAGGAGTGATATGAAGATCGTGAATGTGAGATGAAGTGAGAGTGAAGGTGAGAAGCATAAAAATGCACACACGCATGCACACACACTACGAAGAGACAAGCAAGACACAATGGAAGGTGGGAAATTAGCTCTATTACTCAAGAACACTATTACAAGCTCAAAAGAACTCTAAACTCCAACAAGCTAACCTCAAAAATGAGCTCTCTAGCTCTTTTTATAGTTTCTAGACTAGTTTTGACCGGTTTCACATCTAGTGACCGGCCTAGTTAAAAAATAGGTCCTAGATGCTATTTGGAAGGGTAAACGGTATCTAAAAATAACGAAAATTGGTACGCGCCTTCTACCTAAGCTCCTCAAGCTCGAGGACTCCTCGGCTTGCACAAAATGGAGCTATGGATTACAAAATGGGGTTTTCTATGTTACATATGTCACAATTAGTGATGAAAATCACTGTTGAATGTTTTGAAAAGTGATAAAAAACATATTTGTTTGAGAAATTGATCCGACTGGCTCCCTGCTCCGTCGTTACATGCTTCCATGTCGTCTGTGCCTCTGGCTGCTTCCAACACCCCCCTCCCTCTTGCTTCTGTCGTCCCTGACAGAACCTTGCTGTGAGGTCTGCCGGATATAGTTTTGTAGGAGGTTGTGAGCGAGGGTGTGCTCAGATACTCGAATGCCTCGGGCTAGGTCTGCCTCGAGCTTCTCCCAATTAACTGGTTGTGGTTCATCTGATGGTGGGAGTCTGTAATGCGTGGAATACACCAACTGTTCACAGGCAAATAATTGCAATAAGTGGGTCGGCCTGCTGATGAACACTTCGGAGTGGTATTCCCAGAAACCGGTGGTGAACATTTCTTCGAATGTTTGCTTGTAGCACGCCGGTAGGTACTTGACTCTGCAATGCCAGGCGTAACACACCCGGAGCGATGGCGTCGTACTCATGTCATATGCAAGATCCAAGTTGCCATGCTCAAAGCCCGGGGTATTAACATGTGGTGCTTTGACTCGCCGGAAGACTTTAAATATCATTTGCATCATGTCAAAGATTTTGACAGTCATATGCGCCGCTATATCGTCCATATGCTTTAATCGAGGGAGCCAGTGGCGAATTGTAGCCATCATGTATCCAACAGTTGGTAACTCAATGGGTGGCTTAAAATAGGGGTAATTTAACCAGTCTTGGCACTGCTTATTGTTTTGTACCTTAATAGCAAAGGCAGTCCAGGAGCGGCGTCGTGGCACTGGTCCCCAACACGGATTGTATTTTAAATGTAAAGGTGCCTTAACCCATGTGCTCATCATTTCAGGGTACTCCGGTAAAAGACGTGTACGCCAATCTGGTTGATAAATAGTGCCTTGTTGCGCATCCAGTGGCAAGTCTTCCGGCTCGAATTGAGTTGCATGTGATGGTTTCTTGCCAGTTCGCTTCTCTATGGCCAGCTGGTATTCGGCCATTAGCATGAAGTAAGGTTTGTATTGAAGCTCATGCCCGGATATGTACCTGTGTGGGGCCAATTGAGCAAAGTAGGGAGATTGCAAAATTCTTTCTTCGATCATGGCCATAGCATGTAGCTGGGCCTCGACTCTAGCTGAGTGCGTTGTTCCAATTTCCTCAATAGTCTTCATCCACGCGGGGGTCGGAAGTTCGTACGTCATCTGGCCCTCGGCCGTGACGCGTCCGCCTGGGATGGGCTGTGGCTCGTACGCCTCTTCAAATGTTTCCTCCACCGGGATGGTGACAGTTTCTTCCTCAGCTGGTAGCTCCGGTGGGGAATCTGGCCTTGGTGGCGCTTCGTATATTGCGATCCTTGATTCAAGGTGTGATACCTGGGCCCGTAATGAGTTGAGTTCCTCTAGGAGGTCAGGAGAAGGGTCCACAGGTTCTGGTAATTCTGCTGCTACTTGTACTTGTTGGGTTGCCGGTTCTCTGAGCTGTAGTAGCTTGTGATCTTCCTTTAACTTCTGATGCTCTTCGGTCATCCGATCATAGTCCTCGAGCAGTCTAACATGGTCTTCTAGCAACATCTTCATTGCTTCGGAGGGGATTGCCTTGAATCTGCTAGGACTTAAGGGTTGTTCTGGATGGTCCAATGCCGCTTCCAAATTCTCTCTATTCTGCTCTTGGAGTCTCTGGTTCTCCTCTTTTGCTGCGGCTAGGTGTCTTCTTAGTAAGCCCATGTTTCGTGTTAGCATTGCATTGCGGACTGTCTGGGCTCTTAATAAATTATCCAGGTCAGCAGTGGCTTCCTTGGTCTTTTCTTCGCTTTCTAGCTCCAATTTGTGATATGCCTCGCGTAATTCCTGGTAGCGGGTGTTCAGAGAGGCATTCTCAATAGACAATAAATTAAGCTGCGACTGTAAGTCATTGGTTGTCCTCTGCAGCTGCTGATAATTATCACCAAGAGATGTGAACTCATCTCTTACTTGCGTCATACACATGAACATTTGTCGGAATGCATTATCTACAGTGGGTGATAGTATTAAAGGGGTGCTAAATGAAGATGCAGTTGGTGTAGATGCAACGGGAACGGGGAATGGGGATGGGAAGGTGGATGATGTAGTGATTGTTGAGAATTGTGATATGCCTAAAAATGTTTGTGCCGTGAGTGAAGGTAGTGATGGTGCAGCGGGTGGTGAGATGTCCATGTCAGTGGACGTGTCTAGTGCGGTGACCGTGAATATTGGTGTGATCGTGGGTGCTCGTGCTGGTGTAAATACAGGATTTACAAAGGTTGAGGGGTAATTTACAGGGGGGCTGGCTGGAGCAGCTTGGTGGAAAGGGGAAAGAGGGGTTACAGTGGGTCGGGGAGGTGAGACGGGGGAGAAGGTTAACGGCGGGGGGAATGGGAAGAGGGGTCTTGGAGTTGTGGGGAAAGATGGAAAAGATTGATGAAGGAATGGGTTGGATAGAAAGGTGGGTGTGGGAAGGGGTAGAGTAGGGCTAATGGGCACGGGAATTGTGGGGTGAGTGGTCGTAAAGACGGTTTCTGCAACACCACCGGCGAATGAAGGTGTGGGTCCGGGGGAAGGAGGGTGAAGAGGGGAGGCTGGATGGACGGGTGGTGAGGTCGGTACTTCAGTGACTACTGAGGTTTGTACAATTGGAGCGCGGGGTGGGGAATCTACAAAGATGGTTTCAACTGCCACCGAACTTTCGGGGACGAGGCGTGCCTCCCTGGCTTGTTCTGAAGATTGTGCTCCGGTTGGTACACGAATGTATTCGCCGGGCTTTGAAAGTAGTCGTACTCTGCGGGGGTCAAACTGTGGCAGTGGCTTTCGTTGCAAGTACCTGAGTGCCTCGTTGGAGCCTATTGATTGGACTAATTCTTTGAATCCTTTGATATATGCGTCTTCGAATCCGCCTGTGACAAGTTCTTGTTCTATTATTTTTTGGCTCTCTTCCTCTGTCAGCTTCTTGCGTGCCCAAACTTTTTCCATGGTTCTATACAACTTCTTGATAGCCAGTGTGTAAGCTGTTGCTTCATAAGTTTCGTCTTCATGGGTACTTGTATCGCCATGTGTGTCTGTTTGTTGGCCTTGGCCATCTGTCTGTTCATGCTCTTGGGATTCATGTGTTCCCTGGCTAGCTTCGTCGTCTCCTTCGTCGTCATCGGTTGCTGTCCTTTCGTCATCAGAGCTGGACACGATCTGTCCTTGTGGCTGATCCCTGGGTGTAGTAGGGTAGCTAGGCCTTTCAAATTCTTGAGAAAACAAGTGTCCTTCTGAATACTGGAACTGATTGGAGAATGCATCGGGCATCTCAAAATCAAAAGTTTGGTCCAGTGGCTCTGCTTGTCCTGGTTCTAAATGCGGTATTGGAAAAGAGAAAGCTTCCGCACCAGTAGTGGTGGGAAGTTCAGCTGCTGTGGTGGCTGCTTGGGGTGCGACAGTACTGGTGGTGACCTCCGTGACCACTGGTCTAGATAACCGTATACGAATAGGTTGTACTGTGGGAGTGGCTGCTGTTGGTGACTGCTCTGGAGATGGTTGTGGCGAGGGTGATTCTGGGACTTGTAGGCACGGGATAGTACCTCTCATCCGCTTTCCGGCTCTGCCTTTGCTAGACTTTCTAGCCTTCCTTGTGGTCCCTTTGAATGCTTTCAGTTCCTCACTGGTCATGGCACGCTCTATGGGTAAATCATATGCCAAGCACATATATATGATCCTGGTGAGGGCGCAGCACCCATTGATTACCTTCTTTCGCTCCCATCTATGCTGTGCCAAATAGAGCTGATCAATGATCCAGCTGGCTAGATCAACTGTTTGCGGTCCAGTACATGCTAAGTATAATCCAAACCAGATTCTCTTGTGGGGCATGGTAAAACGATCCTGAGCTGGGAAAGCAAAGTGCTGCATGCATATCCGTAATGGCTTGGAGAGCTCAGGTGTTATAGCAGAAATATCCTCCCATTTAGTTACGTCACCACGCTTCATCTGCTCTGGGACTAGCTGTTCTTTCTCCGTTGGAGTGTGTGTTCCATGTATTTTGATGGCGGCTCTGATTAAATCCTTCGAAAGATAAAATCTTTTGTAAGGTGGATCATCCACTAAAGAAGGCAAAATAAAGGTTCCTGGGATGTCCTTATTCTCTGAGGCTAGCAAAGTGGTGATTAAATAATAACACCTGTAAAAGTCAGGTTTGGGCAGAGGATCACTGAAATACTCCGTGAAGTCGGCTCTGGCCCAAACATGAGTTAAGTCCTGGGTGTTCTGTAGGCCTTCGAATTCTCGTGAGAAGAATTGATACTTGCCCCATGTGCGGTCATCGAATGTCATATTTGCTTCAAAAATGAAGTCAGCATCAGCTAGTGGTCCTGCTAGGCCTTGGAACCAATGAGAGTTACGGTGTATCTTCTCTGTGTATCCCATAGGTGGGTTATTGATTGGCATGGGTCCCGGAAATCCTTGGAACTCTGGCGGTGGAGCGGTCAGGTGGGATTCTGCTCGTAAAACATTGAGTGGCACCGCAGCCACGCTGGGGCCTGCTTTCGATGGTCCTGCTTCGGTTTGCATGATGACTGATGAGCTAATGGAAAAGATCTGCTACAAAAGATTAACACATTAGTATGGAAATTAATTATGATCCCATTAAGGTGAGACCGCAATGCCTTTCCATAACCGATGTGTAACCCGTGTAGCCAAGCGTCGTGAAGTGATTTATGCAATGGTTATTTGCAAAACTAATGCAGGTCTCTAGACACCTACATGGTTCAGATTATGCCTGCAATTCTTGATGAGCTTTTATTATGCAAAATGTGGGGTTTGGGTGTATGAATTTATACAAGGTTTGGTTGAGGGTGAATTAGTACAAGGGTGGAGTTTAAACGGGGTGGGAAAATTGTTAGATAATAGGGTACAAGAAGACGTTTGGATACGTTTCGGTATCCATTTCCTAAGAGTCTTTGAGTGGGTGGTATGTTTCTGCTGAGGTACAAAGAGTGGTATCGGGTTTGGTGGTATTGAAGGATGAAAAGGTTTCTGAGGGGTATATATTACATGGCTTGAGGGTTGGGATATAATACATTGTTTGGGTACCCAAATCTGCATGGGTGTGGGTCTATGGATAAGATATTTCTTGGCGATCCAAATCTGTCGAGTACTGGTACGTGTAGAAGAAGATCGAGGGGACTTTGGATACTGACTCTGCTTCTGTTGAAACTTTGTCCTGTTCTCGTCTGCAGTGTTGCCAACAGCCTGTGGTTGATGTCCCTTTGGCACCCAAATTTGCTTCGTGCCACTTGTTCTGTGATGTTGATACTGCTGCTTTCCTTGCCTTATCTGGTGGTGTCATCGGTCTGGGTTCCTCTGTTGTGGTTGACTCATTCGTGGTTGGGTTTGAGAGGTCCAATGGACGCTCTGCTTTGGAAAAGAAGGGAGATCCAACACTTGCGTGACCTGCCCATTAGGAAGTGATTCGTTCTTTATCTTTAATCTAGGCCAGTCCGCAGCAAGTTTGGAAGGATGAGCACCGCAGGGTGTTGTGCTCATTTGGCCGCTGATGCAACCCACCAGACCGCTGATTGTGTTCATGTGCCCTAGCGGTTGGGTAGCTGCCCCTTCTAGTTTGCAGGAAGCCCCAGGGAAGATCTCCTGTCGTCCTTCTGATTGACAATTGTCCCTAGCCAAGCCCGAGTGGGTTGGTGTAGACGTAACGTGACTCGTCTGACCCAAGATCTTCCGGTCTTCCGTCGCATGCGTTTCATAGGGTCTAGGGTTACAAACCTCAATCGGAATGCAATTAGGGAAGTCAAGCGGTATCACTCGCTTCTGTTCTAAGGTTCCAATCTGTAAGGAGCCTTGTCTAAGATTTAGGTCCACTGAGTGATCGTATAGCCAATCTTGGCCAAGGATTAGGGGTTCTATCAGGTCATCATCATGGCACACTAGTAGCTTCGCTGTCATGGTCACATCCTTAATGAGGATAGGAAGGTCCACCTCACCCATGCAAGGGGTTTCCATGCCTCCTAGTCCTATGAGGTATGCCTCAATTGGCCGCATTTCTATTCCTGAATCCTTATAGTGGGACCATCTAATCGCACTAGTCGCAGCACCTGAGTCAATTAAAGCCCTGAGCTCTTGGCAAGGGTTGCCGTGCTCTAGCCTGACTGTAATGAATGGTCTCCTGTCCACTATGCTAGGATGAGTTCGTGACTTTACCTCACACATAGCCATGGGATATCTGGGTGTAGTTTCCAGATGGTTATAATGTTCTCTCCCTAGTCCTTGTCTTCTTAACTTCATGCGTTTAATGCGTTCTATTGCTTTGCCTGAGCTTCCGCTCGTATTCTATTTTCTTCCTCCTTACGCTTCTTTGCCAACGTGAGTCGTCTAAGCATATCCTCAGTAAGAGGTTCCTGATATAGCCTGACTCTACAACCACTAATATAATTAGGCATTATATCTCCTTCTAAAGTGGCTAACTGTACTGCTCCACTTGTTGAGAGTCTGTTAATGATCATAGGTCCATAACCTCGCTTTTCTAACTTACGTGCGTGTTGTTTCAGCGTATATACTAGGACTAAATCTCCTTCTTTTAGGCCTTTATCTTTCACATGTGCATCAAAATACGCTTTCTGTCGCTTCTTCGCTGCATATATTCCTGCTGCTGCCTTTAGCCTGGTTTCTCCTAATCGTTCCAAGTCCATTATTCTCGCTGATAATTCATGGCCGGTCCACTGATGTTCTTGTGCAACCTTAAGGGTCGGTATCAAGAAGTCCAAAGGAAGCACAGCATTCTGAACAAAAACCATCTGAAAGGGAGTTGCATTGAGTATGGTCTTGTAGGCCACTCGATATGCCCAAACAGCGTGGTGTAACTGTTTGTCCCAATCTGAACGTTTGTTGTTCACGAGTTTCGTCAGTACGTTATAAAGGATCTTATTAGTGCTTTCAGCTTGACCATTGGCCTGAGGATGATATGGTGCGGATTTCTTGTGAATCACCATAAAATCCTGTAACAAATATTCAATGACTTGGTTTAGAAAGTGAGTGCCTCGATCGCTCACTAACTCTATAGGCAATCCATATCTTGTAAAGACATTTTCAAATAAGAATTTTGCAGTTGTGTGTGCATCATTCTTTTTAGTGGCTTTTGCCTCTACCCATTTCGTAAGATAATCTGTGGCAACAATAATGTATTCCGCATGTGTACCTTTTGCAGGGGGGTTAATGGGTCCTACAAAGTCTATACCCCACTTAGAAAATGCACGTCCGCCCATCATGGGTTTCAATGGCATTTCGTCTCTGCGAGTAGGAAACTGAGTTCTTTGGCACACATCACATCTCTTTACATAGGTATGAGCGTCCATGTGAAGAGTGGGCCACCATAATCCTGCAAAGAGGATGGCTTTGATTATCCTATCGGGTCCAAAATGACCTCCTACAACACCTTGGTGTGCAGTCTCTAGTATGCTCAGATAATCTCTCTAGTTCACTCCAGTCTGGTGTGAGAGACACATGATACAAGGTAGCATGCTCTACCGGTGGTCTTTCACAACAAACATGGCATTCTTTACACAACTTGTAGACATCTGCTTCCATCGTAGGCCAATATACTCCTAATCTATGCAGAGTCTGTAATGTTCGATGTTTTGAATGATGTTGCTTTAATGCACCTATGTGTGCTAATTGCAACCAATTCGCATGTTCTGATTCATCTACACAACAAGCAAGAATCTTTTGATTATCCTGTTTATATATGCTTCCTGCCATTATTTGGTATCTCTGAGACTTGGTAATCTCTCCCTCTTTGATCTTTATCCTAGGATTCTTGGGTCCATATGTGAGAATAGGGACTATAGGCTTAGCCCATTCTGGTGCTATCTCAAGATTAAACAAGTATGCATCTGGTAACTCATGCACTATTCCTTGAGGAGCTTCTCCTGAGGTTAGTCTTGAAAGGTGGTCAGCCCTAAGATGTGTCTTTCCTTTCCTGACTACGACTTCAAAGTCATACTCCATGAGTAATAGAAACCAACGTATCAGTCGTCCTGTGTTACATGGTTTGTTGACTAAGTACAATAGTGCTTGATGATCTGTAAAGAACTTGAACTTATTGGCCAACAAGTAGTGCCTAAACTTCTTTACTGCGTAGATCATCCCTAATCCTTCTCGTTCCGTCGTGGTGTAATTTCTTTCTGCTGCGTTCAATTGTCTACTAGCGTAAGCTATGGGGAGATCTATGTGACCTTCATTCGTGGGTTGTGCTAACACGCATCCTATGGCATAATTGGATGCATCCACATGTACATGGAATGGCTTACTCCAATCTGGGGTAGTCAATATAGGTGCTGAGCACAAACGTCGTTTGAGTTCCTTGAATGAATTTTCACATTCATTTGTCCATTCAAAATTGGTTAAAAGAGAGTACAAAGGCTTGGCTATGATTGCATACATGTGTATGAATCTCCTATAATATCCGCAATGGCCCATAAATGCCTGTACCTCTCTCACATTAGTTGGTCTAGGTAATTCTGCAATTACTTTCACCTTTTCTTCATCCGTAGAGATTCCATTTTTTGACACAATGTGTCCTAGAATTTTGCCTTGTCTGACCATGAAAATGCACTTTTCTGGGTTCAAACAAACCTGATATTCTCGACATTTGTCAAATATTTGCCTTAACTCTGGGATATGTGTTTGTCTTACATTTGAATGAGCACATAAGTCATCGACATATACTTCCAAGCTCTTGCGTAAGAATTCCTTAAAAACATGTCACATGAGTCGCTGGAAAGTGGCGGGTGCATTTGTTAAGCCAAATGGCATCACATGAAATGCAAATATGCCCCATTCAGTGGCAAATGCCGTCTTGTGTTGGTCCTCTGGAGCAATGGCTACTTGATTATAGCCTGAAAATCCATCAAGAAAGCTGTAAACTTCCTTGCCCGCAACTCTTTCCAATAGATGTTCCGTGATAGGAAGAGGATAACTATCTCTAATCGTTGCGGCATTAACTTTTTTAAGGTTAATACACACACGCAATTTTCCATTCTTCTTGGGCACAACCACAATGGGAGACACCCATTCGGTATGCTCAATTTCGTAAATGAATCCTGCTTCTATCAAGCGATCTATCTCCTCTTTAATCTTCGCAGCGTAATTATCATTGTACGTGTACGGTTTCTGTTTTGTCGGTTTTGCATCTGGAGTCATAGGGATTCTATGAGAACATATATCTGGATCTACTCCTTTCAAATCTTTGTAACTCCACGCAAAAACATCTCTATATTCACGCAATAAGGCAACTAATTCATCTTCTTCTTCCTTCGTCAAATCATGCCCTATGTATGTACATTTTTCTTCTTCTCCTTCGATAGCAACTATTATTTTCTTGGTTTTCTCTCGGTTATCATATACTTGTCCGTCATTCGCCTTTCTATTAGGCATTCGTACCATGATTCTTCTATCTTCGATTTCATATTTCTTGAAGTTCTCGGGTACTTCAAATAAAGATTCTTCTTTTTCTGTCGTGGTTTCTTTCTTCTTTCTTTTCTTGCCTTCACTTCTGCTAGTCACTTGTGTGGCTAACCTCACCTCATTCGTAATTTCCTCGTGTCTCTGAGGGTGAGTCTCTACTTTGTAGAAATATTCTTCCTCTGATGCAAAGGGTGGGTCCATGATAATTGATTCTAAATCAAAATCGCTCGCATCCTCAAATGCATCAGTGTTAGGTTCACACTCTTCTAAAATTGCATCGCACATGATTGGCTCTATCGTGAAAACTGATATGTCATAGCCATCCTCTTCACAGTGGGGTGTCCATTGTTCCTCATTGATGGCTACATCCATGGTTGCTAGGATTTCTGCCCAACCATGGGGTTCAAACTCTTCGTCTGGGAATACTACAGGTGCGTAGGCTGGATCTTGAAGGGTTCGTGGATGTTGTTCTGCACCTAAGGTCCTGGCTTCTAACCTTTCTTCATCTTGTTTGGCTACTTTACACATCCATAAATGAGTATCCTCATGCAACCAAGAAGGATCTGATTCTAATGAGTGCACGGATTCTGTTTCTACTGGTGTCTTATGGATGGTATTCCATTGTATTGGGGGTACATCTCGATGTGAATAGTCTTTAAGATTGACTTTGGTAGTCACTCCTAAATGTTGCAAGTACAAAGAATTAGTTCCCCAATCTTGTACAATTTGCAACTGACGCATGAATGGTCGTCCCAATATCATCTCATAAGCATGGTTTTTTGCAAAGTCACAAATGGCAAAGGTATGCTCAAATTCTACTCCACAAGTGGTGAGTGATATGCCTTCTAGTAAGCCTAATGGTTTTTCTATGTGTCTGTCAGCCATTTGTAGCTTCATCCTGGTGGGTCTTAATGCTGGCTTACCCCAACGTTTCCATAAAGCGGTGGTAGCTATGGCTACTCTGGCTCCTGAATCTAAGATGGCTTTCGTGGTGTAGCCCTGATGGGTTATCGGAAGATAAGTGTTACCTTCCTCTCCTTCACTTACATCTCCAATCTTTTCTACGGGTATTTCTGGTACCTTATTTTGTGATCCTATTTGTGAGGGAGTAGTAGCAAGCTCGGGGAATTGATTTGCTACATGTTTCCACAATTCTGGTTTTATCTTCAGCAGCTCCTCTAGAGTGAGATTACACTGTACTTTGGTATTCTTGATCACTTCCGTGTTTCTAGGGATTACTGATTCTTCATTCCTCACTATTATCGTGGGTGCTCTCATACTAATAGACTTCACTTCCCAAGGTCCTGTGAACTGAGGTAATTCTTGTAAAGAATTAGATTCAAATCCTGTGTGTTCACTCAGTTGCTCTTCCTCTACATCATCATAAATAGAGGGGATGTCTTGGGGAAATTGTTCCTGCAAGTCGTCTATTTCTTGAATAGGAGGATGGGTTCCTTGTTCTTTTCTCCATTTCTCTTCTTGGATTTCTCTCAAAAATTCATGTGAGTACCTATGTATGGAAGACAATTTGTCTTGACTTTCTGAGTTGGGTACTTGAGACAGGGATGGTGCATTCCTTTCCTGTGTCTCTGGGACAATAGGGTTCCTATGCTGATCCTTTTTCTCTTTGCTCTCTATCAAGTATTCTAGCCTCTCCATTAGTCCTTGAAAATGTAATTCCGGTTTTGCCATGTTATTCCAATTGAGATATCTAGAGGCTTCAAACAAAGCTTGTGCTAGTTCTACCATCTTCATGCATAGTTTAGTTCTCTCAATTTCTAGATCAGCTCGAGGGTAGTTTTTGCTCATTTCAGCTACTTGAGGTCCCTCTTTTAATCTAGCCTGATATGCACAAAACATCATGTCTAGATTTTCTGGTATGGGTTCCGCTAAAACTGATCCTGATTTTTGAGCTAGATTCTCTTGATTCAAGTCCTGTGAAGTCAATTCTTGGATTTTGGCTCTAGATTCCTTCAAACTTCCTTCCAACTCACTTATCTTTTTACTCCATTTTCTCTTTATTCTTTCTCTAGAATCTTTCCAAGATTTTGTCTTTTTACTGCTAGATTCTGCAACTTCACTAGTTCCGGCTACTTTCTCTTGATTAAGCTGTTGGTTTTGTAAGAGCGCCTGGGCTCTTGTGATAGCTTGGATAGGCACGTATGTAGGGTTGGATCCATCTGCGTTATTTACAATACCTATCACGTTGATCGGTGTCACATTTGTAGCATTAACAGGGTTCTTAGGACAATCTTTGATTATGTGCTCTTTGCCACAATCAGCACAAAAGCCTTGGATGTTATAATACTGTGATTGTCCTACTATCGGGGGATGTGGACAATCCTTTATGAAATGGTCTCCTTGGCACCTAAAGCATGGTCCTCTAGGGCCCTGTGGTCTTTGTTGTCTCAATTGGGGCCGTGGATTTGGGTTTGTGTACATCACATGAGCGTAGTCGGGCTCCCAACTAGGTTCCACTGGTGGACTATCATAATGATATGTTTCTACGTGTTCTGGTGACTCTGTGTAATACGCGGGTGGACTATCTACATGCGTAGAGTCAAAACTGTTTGAGTGTGGATCACTCTCTGTGATCAAAGGTGAAGAAGGCACTAAAGCCCTACTTAGGTTCTCTTCTGCAGCAGCGTATTTGACTGAGATGACATTCGCTGGTTGGGGTGGCTGCTGAGCTAAGACCGGTTGAGGTCTCTGTTGAGCCTGGTATGAGTAGTTCTGAGGAGGCCTATAGTAATAGGGCTGAGCATTGTATTGGCCTTGATACCTACCTGGCTGCGAGTATGCTTGCGGGTAGTTCTGTCTCACGGTTTGTTTGTTGTATGGGCAGTCCTGAGCCGTATGATTCGTGTATCTTCTCTCAATTGTACAATATTGGCCACTAGGGTTGGCTTGAGGTTGTGGTGCATTGGGACACACATTTGCCATATGGTCACCACCACAGGTGTAACAATGCTTGTTAGTTAGCACCCTAGGTTTACTAGAAACCCCTAGTTTCTGGGCCACTTTTTCTGCAAGGTCTTCTATTGAGCTAGACAATTTTGTGGATGCTAGAGATGAACAGTCTGAGTCCTTATAGACCTTTGAGAGTTCCAACTCGTCTCCTAAGTTGTCCTCAATGTCTATGCATATTCTTACACATTGCTCTAGCGTTCTGGGTTCTTTTAGGTACACGTAGGAGCGTAGTTTAGAGCTCAACAAGCCATCTAAAAACAATGACACTTGCTTGGCTTGTGAGGGTAGCTCTTGCATTGGACATCGTTCAACATATTGTCTAAACCTACGTCCTGCCAGTCTAACTGTTTCTTGAGGGTCTGTTTAAAGCTATGAATCAACGAAGACGTGTCATGTCTAATCCCACTTTTAGAGAATTCGGTGATGAATGACTCTAAAAAGTGATGGATGTCTCTAAATTGCCTTTGTTGCAGAGGTTGGAACCAAGTTAAAGCTGTATTCTTTAACGTTAGTCCAAATGCGTTGTATTGCGTGAACATGTCTTCAACTTGTTCTGCTCTTAGTACTTGCTTGAATTCTGCGACATGGTCATAGGGATCTCCTGTCCCATCAAAATAATTTTTCATTGATTTTACTAACTGAGTGGGTCTCAATGTTCTTGCGTGTTCACGTGGTCTAGGTAGAGGAAAATCATCTCTACCACCTGGTATTCCATGATCTCTTTGTCTATCCGCTTTATTAGTGTCTGTGGTTGTTCTATCTCTCCCTATGGGGTGATTAAAGCTTACTTCCGATCTCTCTTTATTTCCCTCTCTTTGATTTCCATGGGCTGAGGATGTTCCTGCCCCTTGTTGACTTGTATTCATGTTCGTTCTAGATGGAGGGAATACCAATTCACCTCTCCATGTGTATGTGTTTTTAGCGCGGTCGGGTACCACGAAGACTCTTTATGAAGTCTCATCCAGGTATACAACCTTTCCAGGTGTATCCGGGTCCTTGAACTCGTATATAGTGATGATACCTACCTCACTAAGTATTTCGGTCTTGTATCTCCAAAAAGCTTCATCAGTTTCTTTATTTACAAACAACTCTATGCTTCTGTTGTCCTGAGGGATCCATTCTGGGATTAGTACTCGTGTCAGTACAGATTTCCCTCTAGGTGTTCTAGGCTCTTCTAATGGTTCTTTTCCTTGAGATTTTGTTTCCGTCTCTGGTTGAATCACGCCAAACTCGTTGGTATTGTTTGGCTGCGTACTTAAGATGTACATCGTTCCTTCCTTGTCTATGTACGCGTCTCTCTCGAACTTCACCACTGGATGTTCCAATCCAATGGGTTGATCGGGGTTGTGCATTTGCACCACTTGCCTTCGCAAACCATCCTCATAGATGCGAGCACCTAATCGGTTGGTTCGGAGAAACTCTAGTTGTGTTCTATAGGGTCCTTCTGGCTTTTCTAAATAGGCTACATTCGACCCTCCTTCTGGTCTGTCTATGGTAAATGCCATTTCTGATTCGCTAGTGTCTGAGTTCTCGTAGGGATAACTAGTGTTCAATTGTTGAGCCCACGATCGTGCAGTAGTTCTTACACTTGCCTCTGATGATCTAAGGCTTCGTCGGTCTGACTTACCTATATGTTTGCCCGATCTAAGGTTCATTAATTTTCTTCCTTGCACACTTAGTACACGCTCAGATCGTCAATGATTCTTTGTTATTACTGTCTTGATTCTTTTTAGATTTCTTTAAATTCTTGTCTTAATGTATGCGTCAGGAATTCGACTTTCCGTTATAATTTTGAGTTCTCGTTCCGTCAGACTTATGTTCTTTCCTTTAGGTTTTCGTGTCACACACCTTTACTTTAGTCTTGAACTTGAAAGAATTAATTATCTTGAACTTGAGGCGTTCCTATCGTCATTAATCCACAATGCTAACGTTTATCCTAAGCTAAGAATTGACTGAGGGGGTTGAGTAATCTTCCAACCTCGAGTCAGCTTTTCCGGTTGCTCTGATGCCCAAGAAGCCGCGCTTCCCAAGCTTTATGCCCTTCACTGCCTTGCCTTGGTTGCCTTTGATTGCCCTTGCTAGACCTGGAAAAATTCAATATTAGACCAATTCATAGTTGGATGATCAAGCACTTGAGTATATACACCTTTTAAGTCCCTTCCCTTTTGCCCAACTTTTCAATGTTTGCCCCCTGGCTTTCTAGTCCCAAACTAGGTCAACCTCAAAATAGCTTATCTAAAAATAGACGTATCCTTTAAGAAAAAAACAGTTGAGATCACGTAGTACTCGTCAAGAGCTTTCTAATGAGCTATTAAGCTCAAAAAACGGACTTCGGATGAAAAAGTTATGACCGTTCAGGCCCTGGGGGGTAAAAACTGACAAACAGGTTTTTCTCCAAAAATGAGCTAAGGGATCTCCTATGAGTCTAATCACCCAAAAATTTCCCAAAAATAGCCCCAAAATTGGCCAAAAATTGAAACCCTAAATTTTGCGATGGGGGTGCACAATCGCGATGGTCTGAGACAATCGCGATGGTCTGGGACCGTCGCGATGGCGTGAGGGTGCACCGTCGCGATGGCGTGGATTTGCACAATCGCGATGGCGTGGACTTGCACAATCGCGATGGTGTGAAAGTGCACCGTCGCGATGGCGTGAACTTGCACAATCGCGATGGCGTGGACTTGCACAATCGCGATGGTGTGGACTTGCACAATCGTGATGGTGTGGACTTGCACAATCGCGATGGTGTGAAAGTGCACCGTCGTGATGGCGTGAACTTGCACAATCGCGATGGCGTGAAATGGGACCGTCGCGATGGCGTGAAATGGGACCGTCGCGATGGCGTCAGTCAACGGTCAACGTGCACAATCGCGATGGTCTGAAATGCACCGTCGCGATGGTCTGGGCGCGATGGCGTGAGCCAATCGCGATGGTCTGAATTTTTGAAGTGTCGCGATGGTCTGAAGTGCACCGTCACGATGGTCTAGATTGCCACGTGGCACCGTCGGTGCGATGGCGTGAGCCAATCGCGATGGCGTGACACAATCGCGATGGTCAGAGACCGTCGCGATGGTCCGGCCAAGCCGTCGCGATGGCGTGAGCCAATCGCGATGGTGTGACACAATCGCGATGGTCAGAGACCGTCGCGATGGTCCACCAAACTATGATTTTTCCAAATGCAAGTGTGAATTCCTAGAGGCGCTGGTGTCGCCTACACGCTGGTGTGGTCGCCTTCTCCAAATTCTGAACTTTGCAGACCATCGCGATGGTCTGACACAGTCGGCATTTTCTGACAGAAACTGAAAATTTTACCTTTTCCAAGCTTTCCTGATGCTCTGGAGCTCTGTACCTGCAAGAAAACTCAAGAAAACAAAGGTACACACAAGCACAAAAGTTCTCTCTCACTCTCTCGCATGCACAAATGAGGGGAAATGAGGAGAATGGGTGGATATGGTGAATTTTCTGATTTTTTTGGAGATGAAGATGATGATGCGGTGATGAAGATGGAGTGTGTGGGAGGTGAAAAACACTAGAAACTAAGTAAAAACAACAACAAAAACTGAAATTTTTACCTTCCAACGCCACTTCTTGCTATACTCTTACCATCACACATTCGTCCTAGACTCGATCCCCGGCAACGGCGCCAAATTTGGTGTTGCTCTATCACAATGGTGAGAACCACGTTAAGAAGCTCCACCTCCTTAATGTCAATCCGCGGAAGAGATAGGAGTGATATGAAGATCGTGAATGTGAGATGAAGTGAGAATGAAGGTGAGAAGCATAGAAATGCACACACGCATGCACACACACTACGAAGAGACAAGCAAGACACAATGGAAGGTGGGAAATTAGCTCTATTACTCAAGAACACTATTACAAGCTCAAAAGAACTCTAAACTCCAACAAGCTAACCTCTTCTAGACTAGTTTTGACCGGTTTCACATCTAGTGACCGGCCTAGTTAAAAAATAGGTCCTAGATGCTATTTGGAAGGGTAAACGGTATCTAAAAATAACGAAAATTGGTACGCGCCTTCTACCTAAGCTCCTCAAGCTCGAGGACTCCTCGGCTTGCACAAAATGGAGCTATGGATTACAAAATGGGGTTTTCTATGTTACATATGTTACAATTAGTGATGAAAATCACTGTTGAATGTTTTGAAAAGTGATAAAAAACATATTTGTTTGAGAAATTGATCCGACTGGCTCCCTGCTCCGTCGTTACATGCTTCCATGTCGTCTGTGCCTCTGGCTGCTTCCAACACTCACGATACACAATAGTCCACAAGTATCACGAGAAAATTCCCGACGATACTCGATATTTGTCAGGTATCGGGAAAACCGCCTTCGTGATACACGATATCAGACAAGTATCGCGATCAGGAACTCACGATATACGATACCCGAGAAGTATCGCGATCAATTTCATGATACACGATATGCAATATCGGACGAGTATCATGAAGACTTCTCAATGACACACGATACGTGACAAGTATCGCCAGACCCAATTCAACAATACCCGATACTTGACAGGTATCGTGAAAAGAGTTCAACAATACACGATATTCAGTCCAGGTATCGTGATACTCGACCACAGGAGATCATGATACCTAGGTATCGCGATACTCAACCGCGCGAGAACACGATACTTTGACACTTATTTCAATTTTTTGCAAGTGTTTTTTGGATCTTGAGTACATACACATGTTCTTAGAGTGCACCTACTCTCTCCCCTCAGCCTGTATCACAGAACAAACTCTCTCTTTACCCCTGGATGACTTTATTCTAATGTAATGCATTATTCGTGTACCCAAACTTGAAGAATTTTATTTCGTAAGTTCAAGTTGACTCCCATGAAGAGTGAATGATGAATGTGCTTACCTTGGAAACTCTCTTTCAACTCTCCAATCACTCTTACTCGCTCTGCACAGCTCAAAATCCCGACTCTCCGCTCATGATACTCGAGTGCAGCTTCTCACGATACTTGTTCTAGAGACAAGTGATTTGAAAAGGATAATTTTTGGGTTTTATACTTTTTTTAAAATTCTTTCTAACTAAAAAGACTCACAAGACTAGAATTAATGCCTACTCCAACTCCCTAACTACTCCCTTCTTCCTCCTACTCTACCTCACTCACTCACTTCCCTAGAATAATAACTCACTACATGCACTTCAAAAGTGAGAAGTAGTAAGTGCGGATGAGTTTGACTTACCAAAGAAGAGAAATTCACTGCTCCTCTACTCGCTTCAATGCTAGAGCTACTTACCATCACACGAATGCCTCGGTTTAATTCGACATTCCCCAGCAACGGCGCCAAAAACATGTGTACCTAAGAACAAGCCTAGGGACTTGTGGAGAACGAGACTATACCTCGATCCCCCTCAAGTGCATATAGTGGGGATTCACGCTTTATTTATCAATCCTAGGAGTATCAAAACCTAGCCGAGTGTATGAAGACATGCATTCAAATGATGATCAATGCAAATGAGCTTCCCAAAGAGTGCAAACAAGGCTAAGACTATTCCAAACAAGCTTCAACTATCAGTTATGGTGTCGCGATACTTGGAGCAGCAGCCAACAGTAAATTGAGCTTTTCTCTCATCTCCAAACTCCGAATATAGAAAATAGCATATGCATTTCGAAGCTCTCAAGAAGACGCATCCAATTTTCTATTTCCACTCAATTTTGAGGCTTCTACTTCAAGTTATGAGCAAAAAACTGAGTCGCGGGAATGACCTTCCTACACTTCAGCACTTCCTACACTTCACACATACCTTAACCACAGCAAACAAACACTTTCATGGACAGACAACACTTCCTAACACTCTTTTCAAGCAACACACATGCATACAAGCTCACAAAGAAGATGATACAGAGAGGAGAAGACACAAATTTGAAATTCTGTGTTCTTGATTCTCACAATGGCCAAAAGTCTTTACAAAGAGTCACAAATTGACTTATATACATGTGCCCTAAAAATGGTCCTTTCACACAAGAGACCGGCACTTTATTCACTAAAAGGCTAATTTCCTACTAATTTACATGGGTAAGCTACTAAACTTCTGTGGGGATGCATCTAGAGGACTCCTCTAGTGCATTTACATCGGAAAATATATTACAAAATGATTATGATACAAAAGATAAGGTGTCCAAATTGGAAAAATTCTGGGGCTCGTCTTTTTCTCTGCCTTTTGCTCTTCTTAGCTCTGCAAAAGGAGGTTTTTTCCCCCGGCTTGTATGTACATCTATTGCCCTAATGGGCTACTTATCTTTGTACATTCTCTAGTAATACATTAAATATTGTGTGTTGTGCTCCAATCTTCTTCTCCTTCCTTATGTTGTTCGCGTGCTTTCGCAGACGTCTCTCTCCAACAATTGGTATCAGAGCAGGTCCTCGCTTCATCTAGAGCATCGTCGACACTCCTCCAGTTGCAGTCTCAGAATTGCACGAATTTTGGTGAGTATACTCAGCGTGTTTCTGAGATCAAAACATCTTCGCTTTTTGGTGTCGAAATCACGATCCGAGCTCGTTTTGGCCTCCGAACGCACTATCACAGTGCTTGTGCAGGCTATTTTGTCTTTTTCTACCAAAGGTATATACCAATGTTTGTTTGCTAGTATAAGCGTCTCGAAGTCAATTATAGGTCTAGCGAAATCTGTTTGGGCAGTTCTGTTGAACTTTTGGACATACAATCAATTTTCTGCATCAAGATATGTTAGTCATTGACCATGGTTGAAAGCACTGATGTATTCTGTATGTTGGCTGTTGAGGATAAGTTGGATGGTACCAACTACCCGTTATGGACTTATATGATGCGACATGTGTTGGTTGCAAAAGGACTGTGGAACATTGTGCAGGGTGTCAAAAAACTTCCTATCACACCTCACACTGTTACAACTGTAGGTACTGAAGTTGATGCAGAAGGCGTCGAAGATGATGATATTCTGCATATTCGTGTCCGTGCTACGGTTTCTACTGCACCTATTGCAGAGCACATTCATTAGGATGGTAGAGATGCCCAGGCACATGCATTGTTAGCTTTGTCTGTCAAGCATGCCATTATTCCTCACATTCGCTCTTGCAGAACAACTAAGGATGCTTGGGATACACTTACCACATGGTACCAAGCTAGGAATAAGGCTCGTGTTGCTTACCTCCGAAAACAGTTGAAGAGTAAGCACATGAATGAAGGTGATTCTATGGATAGTTTCCTAACGAAGATCAAAGACTTTAAGGAACAATTGATTTCTGCAGATGAGGTTATACCAGATAGCTCACTTGTGTAGACCGTTCTGAATGGTCTTCCTCATTCATATCAGACTTTTGCTTCTACTCTTCCGTTGATGATGAAAGGAAATCCAAATGCCTTATCATTTGAGGAGTTAGTCTCTGTTCTGTTGCAGGAAGATCAGTCCAAGCAGAACAGGTTCATTATGCGAGTTGCAGATCAAGCTTTCTTGGCTAGTCAGAAGGGCAAAGGAAAATGGAGCTCTTCAACTAGGAAGCAAAAATCTGCTAATTCTGCACACATAAAGATGTGAAGAAATCGAAAAAGAAGAAATTGTTTTGTAAGTACTGTAAAGAGAATGATCATATCATAAAGAACTGTCCAAAACCGGCTGCCAAACAGGCAAAGAAGAAAGAGGCTTGAATGGTTATTGCAGAGGCCTCCACCAAAAACAGAGTCTGCTAATCTTGTGCAGGAAGAACAATGGGCGTTTACTACTATCTACGATTTTGACCTATCTTCTCATGAGCAGTGCATGTCTGTAGTAGACTCAAATGTTTGGTATTTTGACAGTGGAGTGACCAAACATATTACCTCGCAACACAGTTTCTTTTCTTCACTCGAGCCTGCCCCTACAAGGAATATTGTTACATGCGCCAACAACTCCTCTTATCCTGTTATAGGAGTTGGTAAGATCATTTTGACTACTACTGATGGTAGTTCTTTCACTTTGTCAGATGCTTTATTTGTGCCAGGGATCAGGAAGAACCTGTTATCAGTTTCTACATTAGCCAAGATTGGCTTGGTTCTGAAATTTATTGATGACAGGTGCACAGTTCATGATCTATCAAATGGCGACATGATTATTGCTTCTTGCATTTTATGTCGTGGGTTGTATAAGCTCATAGACTATGAAAGATCTGTAAGTGATTCGGCATGTGCAGTACATGATTCTCAAGCTATGTCAGATGCAAAGCTTTGGCATGCACGCTTTAGTCATCTGAATTTTTCTAGTTTGCTACGCCTGTAGAAATCTGAAATGGTGTCCTCTTTGCCCAAACTTGAGGCACCTAGAAAACATGTTTGTGAAGGCTATATTTTGGGCAAAATGCAGCGTTCCTCATTTCCAAAAGATGGTTCAGTTTGGGCTACTCAGAAATTGCAGCTTGTACATAGTGATGTATGTGGTCCTATGTAGACACCTTCTTTTGGAAATTATCTTTACTTCCTGACTTTCATTGATGATTTCTCTAGGCATGCATGGGTATGTTTATTGAAGGCAAAGTCCAAAGTGTTCATATGCTTCAAACAATTTTTGGTTTTGGTTGAAAATCTGTCAGCATGTAAAATGGGCACCCTCCATTCAGAACGAGGGGGGAATATATGTCTTCTAGTTTTAATGCATTGCTGGTTGAACATGGGATAAAACACCAGTGTATACTGTCGTATAACCTCAATAGAATGGAGTTGTTGAACAAAAGAACAGATCTCTCATGAAGATGACGAGGTGTATGGTCAAGAGTCAAGCTTTACCACATAGTTTCTGGCTTGAGGCTGTCATGTATACAACATATGTACTGAACAGGTGTCCCACCAAAGCGCTACAGTCTATCACTCCATATGAGACTTGGCATGATCGCAAGCCATTTGTTGCTCATCTACGTGTTTTTGGTTGTTTGGCATATGCATTAGCGCCCAAACAACATCACAAAAAATTGGATGATAAAGTAGTAAAATGTATTTTTGTTGGGTATAGTTCTGAAAGTAAAGGCTATCGTCTCTATCATCCACAGACTAAACGTATTCTGGTTAGCTGTGATGTTGTTTTTGTGGAAGATGCTATTCAGCCATTGCTTTAACGTACTAAGGAGACATCTGTTAGCTCCAAAGACATGTATGATACTTTGCTGCCTCTTTTTACAGGTGGACAGAGGCATTGATTTTGATGAGACCTTTGCACCTACATGTCGTATGACTACTGTTCGGAGCATCTGTGCACTTGCAACCCATCATGGTTGGAATGTGCATCAGTTGGACATGAAAACTACATTTCTAAATGGTTACTTGCATGAAGAAGTGTATGTTTTTCAGCCCCATGGCTTTGTGCAAAAAGGGCATGAAAACCAAGTGTGTAGGTTAAAGAAGGCATTATATGGTTTAAAGCAAGCACCAGGTGCTTGGTATGAAAAGATACATGCCTATCTCATTGCACATGGCTTTGAGAACAGTCCAACTTAAAGCACCTTATATGTTAAGCGTGCTAATGATGTACTTCTAATCATTGTGGTTTATGTTGATGACATGCTGCTCACTAGTCCTCATGAGAGGCATATTGCTGATTTTAAGGATGATTTGCATGCCTCACTTGAGATGTCTGATTTGAGGCATTTGCATCATTATTTGGGCATTCAGTTTATGCACGTTGATGGTGGAATGGCTTTGTGTCAAATGAAATATATTGATACATTATTGCAACATTTTGGCCTTGAAGACTGTAAGCCTATTGCCACTCCTATGGAGACACATTTACAATTGAGTCTTCATGGTGCTGGAGATGCATTTGATGTTGTTCTTTATCAGCAGGCTGTTGGATGCTTGATTTACTTATGCATTACTCGGCCAAATATTCAGTTTTTGGTCTCACAGATGAGCAGGTTTATGCATTGTCCAGGAATCAAGCATTGGCAGGCAGTTAAGCACATCTTTCTTCACTACTTGAGTGGTACTCGGCTACTTGGGTTGTTTTATCCCAAGGGGGGATCACTACCACCAAATTTGCATGCTTTTTCTGACTCTGATTGGGCTGGTTGATATGACACTCGTGTGTCAACTAGTGGCTTTTGCTTCATGCTTGGTAGCTCATGTATATCTTGGTTGAGCAACAAGCAACCTACTGTGGTCACTTCTAGTTGTGAGCCTGAGTATAGGGAAGCTTTCACAGCGACTATTGAGTGTGTGTGGCTCAGACACCTTATGGCTGATTTGGATGTTGGTCAGTCTTCTGCCACCACCATCTTCACTGACAGTCAGAGTGCATTGGCAACTGTGAGGAACCCTATGTTCCATGCTCGCACTAAGCACATTGAGGTGCCTTATCATTATTTCACGGAGAGTTTCTCTGCTAGGGAGATCAGCTTGGCATATGTGCCTATGCAAGAGAACATTGCAGACCTTTTCACGAAGGCTCTACCTAGGGAGAAGTTTGAAGCTTTCCGCAAAGCTTTGGGCCTACTTCCTTTAATGGAGTGATTTCCACATAGCTTCACTTCCTTATACATGAGTGCCAGCTACTTGTTCACCGCATCACTCCCAGGGGGGAATTTGTTGATATATTTAGGTAGTAATGTGTGTGAACACTCTAGGACCGTTGGGGCACTTTTTTCCCTCTTTAGGAGGTTTTTTCCCTCAGCTTTTATATACGTCTATTGCCCTAATGGGCTACTTATCTTTTTACATTCTCTAGTAATACATTCAGTATTGTGTGTTGTGCTCCAAGCTTCTTCTCCTTCCTTGTGTTGTTCGTGTGCTTCCGCAGACATCTATCTCCAATAGACATGGCATAGCTATTGGAGTTTGAGGTCTGTAGAAACCACAAATAACCAAGGAAGAAGAAGCTTGGAGCATAGCACACAATACTGAATGTATTACCAAGAGAATGTATAAAATAAGTAACGCCTTAGGGTTATAGGTGTATATACAAGCCGAGGAAAAAAACCTTCTAAAGAGGAAAAAACCTCCTAAAAAGGGAAAAAATGCCTCAGTGGTCCTAGTGTGTTCACACACATCACTACCAAAATATATCAACAAATCCCCCTCTAGGAGTGATGCAGTGAACAAGAAGCTATCACTCATGTATAATGAAGTGCCAAGCTATGTGGCATCAATGCACAAAAGGAATTAAGCCCAAAGCTTTGCAGAAAGCTTCAAGCTTCTCCCTTGGCAGAGCCTTTGTGAAAAGGTTTGCAATTTTCTCCTGTGTGGGTACATATGCCAAACTGATCTCTCCAACAAAGAACCTCTCCCTGACATAATGATAGTGCACCTCAATGTGCTTAGTGCAAGCATGGAACACAAGGTTCCTTGCAACTGCCAATGCCCTCTCACTATCAATAAAGATGGTGGTGGCAGAAGACGAACCAACAACCAAATCGGCCATAAGGCATCTGAGCCACACTTACTCAACAATTGCTATGAAAGTTGCCCTATACTCAGCCTCACAACTAGAAGTGGCCATAGTAGGCTGCTTCTTTCTCAACCAAGACATGCATGAGCTACCAAGCATGAGGCAAAAACCACTAGTGGACACACGAGTGTCATAGCAACCAACCCGCTCAAAGTCAAAAAAAGCATGTAAATCTAGCGGTACTGATCCCCCCTCGAGATAAAACAATCCAAGTAGTCAAGTACCACTCAAGTAGCGAAAGATTTGCTTAACTGCCTTCCAATCCTTGACAACTAGGCAATGCATAAACCTGCTCATCTAGGAGATAATAAATTGATTATCTGGCCACTTAATGCATAAGTAAATCAAGCATCCAACAGCCTGTTGATAGAGAACAACATCAAATTCATCTCCAACATCATCAAGATTCAACTGTAAACCTATTTCCATAGGAGTAGTAGTAGGTTTGTAATCTTTAGGGCCAAAACATTGCAATAATGTGTTAATATATTTTGTTTGACACAAAGCTATTTTGCCATCAATTCGCATAAACTGAATGCCCAAATAATGATGCAAATGTGCCAAATCTGACATCTCAAATGAGGCATGCAAATCAGCCTTAAAATTAGCAATATGTACTTCTCATTAGGACTAGTGAGTAGCATGTCATCAATATAGACAACAATGATCAGAAGCACATCATTTGCACGATTAACATATAAGGTGCTCTCCGTTGGACTGTTCTGAAAACCATGTGGAATCAAGTAGGCATGTATATTTTCATACCAGGCACGTGGTGCTTGCTTCAAACCATATAATGCCTTTTTCAACTTGCACACTTTGTTTTCATGTCATTTTTGTACAAACCCACGGGGCTAAAAAACATACACCTCTTCATGCAAGTCACTATTCATAAATGCATTTTTAATGTCCAACTAATGTGCATTCGAACATGATGAACTGCAAGTGCATAGATGCTACAAACAGTATTCATTCCGCATGTAGAAGCAAAGGTCTTATCAAAATAAATGCCTCTTTCATAGCATAACCTTTTGCAACAAGCTTAGCCTTGTAGCTATCAACTGTTCCATCATGCTTATGCTTTATCTTGTATACCCACTTAGTGCCAATGGTGCAAGAGAATGACTATTACGACCACCACATGCTAGAGAGATGACTCTCCTCCCAACCAAATGCCTCTATATATAGCTCTCTCCAGGGGACTGCCTTCTTGGGCAGGTGGATAATAACTATCCATGCGTCAGCCATGTAACTACATGTACGCCAAGTGTCCTAGTTAATTCAAGTTAACTCAAGTGGATGCTTCTAGAAAGCTCTAGATCTCTTTGGGCAAAATACTCTTCCCATGTGCCCCATGGGGATTGAACCCAAGACCTCCTCCTTCACATCCTTGAGACTTAACCACTGAGCTAAGTGGATTACAGCACATGACCTCCTAGTAAGTCTAAACTCGAGATCTTTGGTCATATGCACAGGTGACCAAATGGTGTCCGATTTTGAAGCAGCTGGACCTTAGATCATAGACTTACTTTATTACATTCTTACCCTCTTGGAAAATATTTTCTTCCTCAAAAATAGAACTATATAAACACCATAGGCAACCCTCGAGCCTCACATTCTAAAACCAGAAGAACATGGTCATGTTCTAGAACTAGAAGAACATGTCTCCTCTCTGTGGTGGCATCCCTGCCTAAATGATTCAAAATACTGTCTCGCTTTGCACTTTGATAAACTGGTCAAAGTACAAAGTAGTGAATGAATAATAAGGGTGGATCTAAAAACATCCCTAGCCAATTCACAGTTTTTCTTAGGTGCAATTTGCGCATAAACATGTGAACTGGATGGATTTAATTTACTAGTCCATTTTTGGGCATGACTGGTGCATGGACTTAGTAACGAAGGTGGGATTCTTATCCCTTGTAAGACTTTGAGAACTCTTGATTCACTTGAATTTGTTTTAGAGAACTTGAATTTTGGTTGTCGCAAACATCTAACTTTGATGTTTGTACAATGGTTTACTAATATCCAACAGTTACTTGCTTTTTTTACCTGACTAGAGGACTACTTTGTCCAAATGATTTTTAAAATCCTATGTAAACTATAGGAGAAAGTTTACCATTTACTTTGAGTTAACTGTACTATAACTTGACTAATTCGAATTCAAAATGAAAATTTTCCAACTTAGGATACTTTTCTCAAAGACTTGAGCTAAAAATTCTTGAGAATTGTAAATCTACTAAGCAATTCCTAACTTCTCTATTCTAGAGTATACCAGACTCTAGGAAATCATTTATGCTATAACTTGAAGCAAACTCAAATAAATAAATCCACTTATACTTATTACCTTTTGAAGATTAAAAAGGTTCTTGTTGAGAACATCTATCTAGGATGTTTAATTTAGTTACCTAGTTCTAACCGGCTAACCCTTGACTTTTGTGAAAAGAATCAAATACCATATCTGAGTCAAATCCAAAAGATTTGGAAAGCGGAAAGAAAGAACTAAAACTCTGTTCAACCAATTCAAACTTCAAAGATACCTGAATTTGCTCTAAATCTTTTTGAGAATCCAACTTATTTCTCTTAAAGATAGAAAAAATGCTTCAATACCCTGTTCAAACATATCTTTAAGAAGTAAAAATCTACCAATGCAAGAGAATCACTATTAATACCACCATGTGCTAGAGAGGTGACTCTCCTCGCAACCAAATGCCTCTATATATAGCTCTCTCCAGGGAACTACCTCCTTAGGTAGGTGGATACTAACCATCCATGTGTCAGCCATGTAATTGCATGTATGCCAAGTGTCCCAGTTAACTCAAGTTAACTCAAGTGGATGCTTCTAGAAGGCTCTAGATCTCTTTGGGCAAAACACTCTCCCCATTAACACCATAGGGATTAAACTCAAGACCTCCTCCTTCACATTCTTGAGACTTAACCACTAAGCTAAGTGGATCACTTGTTCATAAGAGCACATGACCCCCTAGTAAGTCTAAACTCAAGGTCTTTGGTCATACACATGAGTGACCAATGATGGGGGAAGTAACTCAACCCCTAAGCAACAACGAAGCGTGAATGACCTCCACAAGTATCCTTCTTTGACCTCTGCACACCAAAAATGCTCTTACTCAGAGCATATGCAGAGAACTCCAGTGAGCTTTTGTAGACCTGTAGTAGACACCAAGAGCTTTCCAACAAAACAAATTTCACTTCAAATGGATGCTTACACAAGGAGAAACAATGTCTACAACATGAGCTAGTTGAATGCTCACAACTACCAGTCAAGCAGATACCTCACTTCACTCCAGCAAGTTTTTCTCACAGATTATATAGAGAATGAATCTCAAACTTGGGTGAACGTTAGAGGACTCCAATAGCTACCCAATGACACCAAAATCATAGCAAATGGATACATAGAGAAGGAGAACCAGCCCTTACAACAGAGAGCAAAATATTTCCATCAGAGCCTAAACACCAAGAGAGATATCAATCACACAACTTCACTAAAATGAATGTTGCTCCCTTACTCAGAGAATGATCCAGAGACTTTGTGAGCATAAAATAGACTCTAATAGCTATCCAATGAGAACAATATGAGGGAGAACCAATGCTAACAACTCAGGGGTAGAGAGTTGCAACACTGCCTGCGCACACACATAGATATGCCTACTAAAAGAAAACAGACAAGCAAGCAAGGGGATAGCTTAAGCAAGGGGCTTGCTTATCACAACTCCAGCACTTAGTGCTCACTTTACATGAGCTAAAACTCCAAGAAGATGGCCCAAAAGAAGTCGGGATACATGCTCCTTTTATAGTGAGAAGTGTGCCCCTAAAATCTAGGAACTACCTTTCCAAATCAGCCTCCTAACTTGGAGGAATTAGTTGAGATGACTTGGGGAGTGGTTGGAGTGACTTTTCTTGATGGAATCTCATGGCTTTTGGCTTCCTTTGATTGCTCCACATGTCCATAAAAGATTCCCCACGAATTTGTAGCTTGAAGCTTGACTTTTAACACTCCCCCTCAAGCTTCAATTCTTCGTCCTCATCCAAGCTCCTTCATGTTGATGCATTGCTTGAATTTTGAAATCTTCATCCCATCCAAAGCCTTTGTAAACATGTCTGCAACTTGGTCCTTGGTACCAATATGATGTACTGAAACTTCCTTGGATATCACCTTTTCCCTTATGAAGTGATAGTGCACTTCAATATGCTTGGTTCTAGCATGATAGACAGGATTCGATGCTAGATGAATGCTACTCATGTTGTCACAAAAAATTGTGATATGTGTCAACCTGCAAATTAAGCTCCATAAATAACTTCTTAATCCACATTAGCTCACATGTGACTTGAGCCAAAGCTCTATACTCAACCTCGGTGGAAGATAATGCCACCGTGGGTTGCTTCTTTGAAATCCATGAGATGATCTTGCTACCTAGCATGACTAGGTAACCACTTGTACTTCTTCTATCCTCCTTGGAACCGGCCCAATCCGCATTAGAATAAGCTTTGACCTGCATATCATCATCAAATGAAAAGAACAATCCTTCATTTATAGTGGCCTTGAGATATCGTAACATTCTTCTTGCAGCTTGCAAGTGTGTAGTCCTTGGACTATGCATAAATTGTGATAACACTCCAACTCCATATGCTATGTCAGGCCTAGTTATTGTGGCATAATTGAAAGAGCCTACAATAGAGCGATAAAAAGTTACATCCTCTAATGGCTCTCCATCAATGGAGCTTAGCTTTACATTAACTTCCATGGGATTTGAAATAGGCTTGCAATGTAGCATCCCAAACCTCTCAAGTAGGTCTAGAATATACTTCCTTTGTATGAGCATAATACCTTCTTCTTTGTATACAACTTCAATGCCAAGAAAATACCTAAGATCTCCAAGATCAGATATCCTAAACTCCTTTCCAAGCTTTTCCTTGATCTCCTCAATGCCCTTTGTATCATTACCTGTAATGATAAGATCATCTACATACACGCACATGTAGACTACAAGTTCTCCTCTTTGTTTGATGAAGAGAGATGGATCCGCCTTGCATTGATTGTAACCACATTTGATCAAATAGTCCACCAATCTTTGGTTCCAGGCCCTTGGAGCTTGCTTTAGGCCATAAAGTGCCTTCTTCAACCTACAAACATGATGTGGAAACTCTTTATGAACAAAACCTAGTGGTTGCTCCATGTATACCTCTTCTTCCAAGTCTCCATTGAGAAAGGCATTCTTGATATCCAATTGGAAAAGCTTCCATCCTTTCCTAGCAGCCATTGCAATGAGTGTCCTAATGGTGCTCATCTTTGCCACGGGGCTGAATGTCTCTTCAAAGTCCACTCCATAGGTTTGTGCAAAACCCTTGGCCACCAATCTTGCTTTGAACCTAGAAATAGATCCATCTGAATTCCTCTTTACTTTATACACCCACTTATTACCTATTACCTTCATGTTATCCTTCTTGGGCACTAGAGTCCATGTTTGATTCTCCTCAAGTGCGTCGATCTCTTCTTGCATTGCCTCTTTCCATTCGGTGTACCTACTTGTATCTTCATAGCAATCGGGCTCATGATCTTCTACTACTTTGTTCATATATGCATAATGAGTTGCCATGTATGAATCATAAGTAAACCTTTGAGTTGGATACTTAACTCTAGAAGACTTCCTTTCTTCACCTTTTGGAGGACTAAACCTCCTTTGCCTTGAGAACTTGATCTCTTTCTTTGACGTGGCTTCTTTCTCCATCATGTGTCCTTCATCATCTTCAACTTCATTACCTTCTTCATCCAACTCCACCAATGTTGCTTTGCCTTTGTTGATTGATTGTGCTTCATAGCTTGATGAAGATCTCCCCCTCCATGGTGAGTTCATGCTTGAACTATCTTCATTGATGGAACATCTTGGGCCGCTTAGCTCTAGGTCGATTTGTTCTTCATCATGTCCATGCTTTTCTTCTTCATAGTCCTGCATACAATCATACTTCTTATACCAAGGGAGTAGCTCATCAAATGCTACATCCCTTGATATCCTCAAGTCCTTTGTGTTTGGGTTGAAGCACCTGTAACCTTTATGATCATTTGAATATCCTAGAAACACACACTTTTCTGCCTTTGGTTGTAGCTTGTGCCTCAATTCACTTGGCACATGTACATAACAAGTACATCCAAATATTTTCAAGTGGGAAAGATTAGGTTTCTTACCATAATAGGCTTGATATGGTGTCAAGCCATGGATCCCTGAGGTAGGAGCCCTATTCATAAGATACACGGCGGTATTTGCTGCATCACTCCAAAACATGTTAGGTACATTCATCTCATTAAGCATTGCTCTAGCGATCTCGGCAATGTATCTATTTTCTCTCTCTACTACTCCATTTTGTTGGGGTGTGTACCTGCATGTTACTTGCCTCTTGATGCCTTGATCCATTAAAAAATCAGAAAACTCATTGGAGAAATATTCTCCCCCTCCATCGGACCTTAGCTTCTTGATATATGTACTTATTTCCTTTTCTACCATTGCCTTGAATGCTTTGAAACATGTAAACACATCTGATTTGTTTTTGATGAAATAAACCCAAACCATCCTTGTGCAATCATCTATAAAAGTGACAAAGTACTTGTTACCTCCAATGGATTGCTCTTTGGTTGGCCCCCACACATCTGTATGTATCAACTCCAATGGATGTTGGCTTATGTAGCCACTCTTCTTGAATGGAAGTCTCGCTTGCTTCCCTAGTTGACAAGATTCACATAAATGCTTCATACCTTGTCCTTGGAAGTTGGGAAGACCTTCAACCAGCCTCTTGAATTGCATTTCCTTCATTCTTTGTATGTTGATGTGACCTATCCTCTTGTGCCACAAGTCCAACTCCGAAATCCTCTTGTTTCCATATGTGAAGTAGACATGTTGAGTGGAATGAGAATTTACCTCCAAAGTGAAGAGTTTCCCTTGCTTCTTTCCTCTTGCTATGACCTTGTAACCTTGCTTAGGGTTCTCCACAAAGCATCCACCTTTGTTGAACCTTACTTGATAGCCTCTTTCAACCATTTGCCCAACGGACACCAAGTTCTTTGTGATAGTAGGTACATGCAAGACATCCTTGAGACATCTTCCTTCCTCCTTGTCATCCAAAGCTACATCTCCAACATGGGAGATCTCATGGGCTGTATCCTCACCTGTTTCTACATGTCCTTTACCTTTGGGAACATGTAGATTAGTAAACCAAGAAGCATTGCAACTCATATGGTTGCTACATCCACTATCAATATACCAAGTGTTATCTACTTTGCTTGAATTCCCATTTATGTGCATCATCAAGAGATTGTCATTTTCTGAACTTGTAGAAGCATAATTACCTTGGCCTTTGTATGAAGAACCTTGATTATAGCTCCTTTGGTTTCCTCCTTGGTAGCAATCTCTAGCATAGTGGCCAAACTTTCCACATATGTAACATCCTTCACCATCTTGATTCCTGTTTTGTTGATGTCGTCCTCCTCTTCCTCTTGTTCTTCCTCTCCCTCTTTGTGATGAGGTGCCTTGGTCATGTCCTTGATTGCTTGAGTGGCCTTGCCTTCCTCCAAAACTTCCTTTGCCCCTTCCTTGTCCTCGTCTTCCTTTGCCCCTTTGATTACCTGCATAGAAAACCTGTGCATCCTTGCTTTTAGTTGAACTTCCACCTATGTTCATTTCTTCGGTGACCATGAGAGCAACCAATTTCTCAAAATCGGGAAGATTATCCCTTACATATACTGAAGTGGTAAAGGGTTTCCACTTCTCATCATCTCTCAAACCATTGAGAGTATAAGCCACAAGATCATCATCATCTACGTGGCTTCTAGTGGATCCCAATGCATCTGATAACTCCTTGACCTTAAGTATGTAGTCATTTATGCTACTCCCTGAGCTCTTCCTAAGGTTGTTGAGCTCATTCTTGAGTTGGATCTTCCTTGCTTTGGTGCTTGTTGAATAAAGCCTTTCAAGTGTCTCCCATACCTTCATGCTTGAATCCAAGTCTTGGATATGGCCGATCATGCTATTGCTAATGTGTTGGGAAAGAATAAAGATAACCCTCTTGTCTCTTTCATTCCATTCCCTAAAGGCCCTTCTCTGGTCATTGGTTGGACTCTCATCCAACCTAGGTCTTGGTTCACTTCCACTAATCAACCCCCAAAGGCCCTTGCCCATAAGATAGTTGGAGACCCTAAATCTCCATGGTTGATAGTTACCTTTGTCTAGCTTTTCAATTTGAGTGTTGAAGTCTCCCATATCTAGTCTTTGATACTTGACCTAGCCCTTGGCTAATGCTCCAATGTGTGTAAAATGAAAATGAGGCTCTGAGGTTACTTCAATCCAAAGCTTTCCTTAGATGGACACCTTGTGCTCTTGCAAATTTGAGTAGAATAGCTCCCCCTTGATGTGAGCTACCTCCAAGAAGCTTTTGTTGATGCAAATCTTCAACCACCAACTCCAAGAGGTCTTCTTGCTTGCATGTGATACCTCCAAGATGCCCAAATGCTCTGATACCACTGATGGGGGAAGTAACTCAACCCCTAAGCAACGACGAAGCGTGAATGACCTCCACAGGTATCCTTCTTTGACCTCTGCACACCAAAAATGCTCTTACTCAGAGCATATGCAGATTACTCTAGTGAGCTTTTGTAGACCTGTAGTAGACATCACGAGCTTTCCAACAAAACAAATTTCACTTCAAATGGATGCTTACACAAGGAGAAACAATGTCTACAACATGAGCTAGTTGAATGCTCACAACTGCCAGTCAAGCAGATACCTCACTTCACTCCAGAAAGCTTTTCTCATAGATTATACAGAGAATGAATCTCAAACTTGGGTGAACTTTAGAGGACTTTAATAGCTACCCAATGACACCAAAATCATAGCAAATGCATACATAGAGAAGGAGAACCAGCCCTTACAACAGAGAGCAAAATATTTCCAACAGAGCCTACACACCAAGAGAGATATCAATCACACAACTTCACTAAAATGAATGTTGCTCCCAGATTACTCAGAGAATGATCCAGAGACTTTGTGAGCATAAGATAGACTCTAATAGCTATCCAATGAGACAAGAATTACATCAAATGGATACAATATGAGGGAGAACCAATGCTAACAACTCAGGGGTAGAGAGTTGCAACACTGTCTGCGCACACACATAGATATGCCTACTAAAAGAAAACAAACAAGCAAGCAAGGGGCTAGCTTAAGAAAGGGGCTTGCTTATCACAACTCCAGCACTTAGTGCTCACTTTACATGAGCTAAAACTCCAAGAAGATGGCCCAAAAGAAGTCGGGATACATGCTCCTTTTATAGTGAGAAGTGTGCCCCTAAAATCTAGGAACTACCTTTCCAAATCAGCCTCCTAACTTGGAGGAATTAGTTTAGATGACTTGGGGAGTGGTAAAGTGACTTTTCTTGATGGAGTCTCGTGGCTTTTGGCTTCCTTTGATTGCTCCACATGTCCATAAAAGATTCCCCACGAATTTGTAGCTTGAAGCTTGACTTTTAACAACCAAATGGTGTATGATTTCAAATCCATCTAAAGTGGCCAGAACCTTACATCATAGACTTACTTTATTACAAATGGCCTTCTTGCCAAGAGTCAAGTTGCATAAAGACCAGATACCATTCTTCATAATAGCATCATATTTTCATTGCATAGCAGCCAAACAATTTTCTTAATTTTATGCTTCATCAAACGAAACAGGCTCATTCTCATCGCAAAGACTAGAGGCAACCATAGCATAGAAATCTGATGCAAAATATGATATGATAAAAGTGCATCTAACTTTCTATCTTGCAAAGTTTGCACCAACCATTTAGGCATAGTTTTTGCCTTCTCTATATCATACCTCTCATCAATAAGTGCATCATGTAAATCTGCATTAGAAATGGAATGATCTGTATCATCATGTGGAACATGCAAAGGCTAAAAAATTACCTCATTTGGACCAGCACTAGATGCTCCACCCATAAGAAGAGAAAGCAAAGTGTCATACACATATTTGGAGCTAACTCATGTCTTCTTAGTACATGAAAGTAATGGCTGAATTACATCTTCCACAAAAACAACATCATGGCTAACCAAGATCTTTTTAGTATCTGGATCTTTTTAGTATGTGGATGATATAGATGAGAGCCTTTGCTTTCAGAATTGTACCCAACAAAAACACATTTCACTGCTTTATCATCCAATTTCCTACGTTGTTGTTTGGGCACTAATGCATATGCCAAACAACCAAAGGCACGCAAATGAGCAACAAATGGATTGTTACCATGTCGAGCCTCATATGGAGTGATAGACTACAATGCTTTAGTGGGATACCTATTAAGTACATATGATGCACAGATAACAACCTCAAGCTAGAAACTATGTGGTAAAGCCTATCTCTTGACCATATACCTCGCCATCTCCATGAGTGACATGTTCTTCCTATCTGCAACTCCATTTTGTTGAGGTGTATTTGGCATTGTACATTGATGTTTTATCCCACATTCAGCTAGAAATGCATTAAAACCAAAAGACCTATATTCCCCCCCTTGATTATAATGGAGGGTGCCCATTTTACATGCTTTGGACTTTGCTTTCAATGTATATACCCATGCATGCCTAGAAAAATCATCAATGAAAGTCATGAAGTAAAGGTAGTTCCCAAAAGAAGGTGTTTGCATAAGACCACAAACAATACTATGAACAAGCTATAGTTTCTAAGTAGCTTGTACTAAACCATCTTCTGGGAAGGATGCATGCTGTATTTTACCCAAAATACAGCCTTCACATACATATTTACAAGGTGCCTCAAGTTTGGGAAGATAGGATTTGTTGTTGTTTTTACTTAGTTTTTAGTGTTTTTCACCTTCCCCACACTCCATCTTCATCACCGCATCATCATCTCCAATCCAAAATTGATGAATATTAGTATCGATAACATGCTTTTTAAAAAGGCCTATAATTTCTTTTTGTTCAAGCTTCATAAAGCACCAAACGTTACCTTTCATTATTTTCGACAAGAAACCTATCATAAATTGCATGGGTTTCTTTAAGTGTTTTATCATTTCCTTTTAAGTGTCATGTGGCGTGTGTTAAGCCATTGGAACAAATTAATTGATTTACTGCTTTTGACATGTATTCAACTAAACCT